>JAOUZG010047196.1:2532377-2574067 GCA_026289955.1 Argiope argentata
CTAATTGTCTTAAATTGCTGGCTTAGCAATTCTATAGTTTCGGTTCCAGTGTCCCTCCTGAAAGTGGGAAACCTCCCTTTTTGAACTGTCAGAAGCCACAAATTTTCTTTTCCGTCCTATTTCTCCTTCAGAATCTTTAGCGATGTAGCTGCGCCGCATTTCTCACTAATGCCTCGGATTTGCTGAAATAATATCAGAAAATGCATTCCTGTTTCTTCTTTATCAGGTTATAAGTAATTGGATTTATGGCTATTTTTAAACGATTTAAGTTGTTGCTTTTATTGGAAATAATCAAATAAAATATTGGGAATTGGATAAGGAAATAAGAGGACATTTAAGAATAAAGTAATATGGTCTAATTCAAGGTTAAAAAAATGGAAAAATTAATAAGGTTTTAAAATAGATTTAGAAATATCTTCATACCCATAAATATATATATATATATATATGCACACACACACACACAGATATATATATATATATATATATATATATAAACTTTGAATTTTTAACTTCGTTTTATTTCCATTCCGGAAAGCTTAATTTTTTACAAGAGACGCAGGCAAGGCGCTTCCATTAATAATAAGAAGGTAAAAGAGAGGGAAAATAATTTTCCTTGTATTCATATACTATAAAATTCTGATGCGGATTTTTGCCAAAAAGTTTAAACAGTTTCCATCATTTCATTAAATATTTAACTGTGTGATTTTCTTTCTTTTCGAAAACTAAAGTAGAAAATTCTATTTCTTATTAGTTAAGTTTACAGAGGAATAATAAGTTAAAATTGAAAACAGCGGGCACAAAGAAGATAATTGACCCGGGAAGCTACACATGAATAATATAACGATACTTTGATTTTGCTTGTAAGGTTCATGGATGCAAAAAGCAAAATAGTTGTTTAGTTATTATAATAATATGGTTTCATTGTATGTAATTTGATGCTTTAAAAATATTTTTGCAGAAATTATGAGCGTTATATTATGAGTTAGAGATTTAATTGTAATTAGAAGTAAAAAATATTGCCAGTTAACCAGCTGCCATCAAAGGTGGCTACTAAATTATGAAGCAATTGCTTACAAATATTCTGAAGTTCATTTATTAATCTTGCTAGTAAGATGGTCTTGGTTTAAAATGTTTTCAAACTGAAAGAGTGTCAAAATTGTTATTTCTTTGCCAATACCTCATTGGAATTGCCAGCTTATTAGTTGTTAAAGGCAAGGAATCCTTTACTGGAATCTAATTTTAAACATTATTAAGAATACTAATTTCTGATTGAATTTGTTTATTGATTCTGAAATCATTTTTAGGAATTCACGTAAGCGATTGGCATATTATTTTTGGCACAACTTCTCAGAATTAATTAGTGATCTCAACAAAATAATGTTTTAATACAAATTTCTACATTATATAAGTTTCGTAAATGTCAAATAGGGTCTTCGATAAAGATAAAACTAAAGAATTTTTTTTGAAAGGAAAAGGTTCAGATTTCAGCCATTGTAATTTGATTTGTTAAATGAACACCTTAATGCAACTCTAATTATGCTCTTTCCTTCAAAGGCATCATATATTAATTCAATTTGATATTTTTCTAGAATAAGTTTTTCTTAAGACTAAGCTTGTGCATATCTTAATTTCAAGACTTGGGTTTGTTTTATTTACTGGCTTTAAAAGTAATAACTCCTCTTAAAATGTCTTCGCAAACCTTTCTAAAAAACGGGGTTTTATTTGTTTTTCTTTTAACCTTTTATAGATCATAATTACGGGGCATTAACAAATAAAAACAATTTAGGGTTATATCATGATAAATTGATGATGTAAATACCAAAACATTAAATTTCGTTGATTTATCATTTAATTTATGAGATAAATTATGGTAAATATACTTAATAGAAATAATTTAGTGAAACTGAAAGTGGTAAGCATATTGACCGCTGAGCGTTAAGGGTAAAAAGTTTAATCGAATATTCATTGGTAAATACGCTTACCACTAAATTTTAGGTAATTTAAAACAACTTGATATAGTTTTTTTAGAAATCTTGGCATAGTTTGGAATTCAAATTCCGTAATGTCTTACATTCAAGTTTGTAGCTCATTTTGCATTCATTAGGCTGACTGGACAGATTGCCATATTGTATAGAGAAATAACCGTTCCGGTCTGATACAATTTGGATAATAACATCTTATTCACGTTTTGCATTAAGAAATAAGCTAAAATGTCATGAAAAACAGTATTCAAATAATCAATATATCAAAAGTAGAGTTAAAATGTTCATAAAAATCATTCACAGGAAGATTCTGAATCTTAAGAAATTTCAACTGCATCAACAGTTTTTGTCAATTTTTAGAAATGAATATTGTATTTAAATGAAGTATATTCAATATCAAATATTGGTAGTTAAACATTAGAATATCTTAGATATAAGGATAACAACATAGTCGTCTTGCCTTTCTATAAACGCTTTCAGGAGTTGAAAGTTAATGACTAATTTTGAAACTTATGTCCCTACAAAACCTTTACATCCTGAATGGCCAGTGGATAGTCTATTTAACACTTTTGAATATAAATTTTATTTAATTGTACATTCAATGCATATCTGAGCTATCAGAGCAACTAATTTGATTTTTAAGCTCCTGATTACTTTATGTATCATTTTACAATACATCTTTCAACCCTCATAAATAATCTTTTGCAGGTGGTAAGAATATATGCCTGGGAACTAAAAAAGGTTAAGGATAGTTTGAATATCCAATTTCGAGGAAATACAGGCAGTTGCATTGATTTGACCATGTCTCTCAATATCATATTAAGGAAATAATTTAAGTATTTTTTATAAGGAAATACTTTAAAGTACTTTTTATAAGGAAATACTTGTGTTTTTTTCACACGAAGGTGAAGAATGTGAGTTCAATTCTTGCGAAACCCAATAATTTTTTGATAAATTATTTATATTAATTACAATTATTTAATAAAAAGTAACTAAAACAAAAATGTTCTTTGTTGACCTAAGTTAGAATTGACTTAATTTTTTTAATACTTGTTTTTCTCATATTTCTAAAATAATCTATCGGTTTAGCATAATATTCAAGCAAAGCTGATTGTTTCCAAACCAAACTCCGAACAAAAATTAGCATAAAACAAATAAAGATTCGTTACATATTATAAAATAATTATTTTCATTTGTATAAAATGATTGGCAAGACAAAAAGTGAGAAACATGACGTAAGAACGAACAGCTCCTTTTCCCAATTAACGGTAACCATGCTGGACGATTTATTTATTAATTTAACTTAGAAGTAATAATGTTGGATCGATCTGACCCAGTGACATGAGGTGAGTTCTGTCTATTTTTTCCTCTACCTGGTTAAATGTTCAGACGTCCAAGATTAATCAACGAGTCCCGATTTTTGACACTTTGTCCTAGATTATGAAAAGGTCCCGAATTTAAATTACATTTCATTTGTCGATTAACAAATAATACTAAATAAAAAAACAAAAATTTCGATTTAATTTTGTTAAACATTTATCAACTGAAAAATCCTTCATTTCAACATCAATTATAAGCTGGATAGGGTTATTCTAATATATTTAATGCCGGCAAAAACAATTTTTTTTAAATGAAAGCTCTGATTCATTATTATTTCGCTGCCCACCCTATACCCAAAAATATTAAGTTGTTGTATTCTTTCCTTATCCTTTGTATTTTCTATTCATCATGCATGTGATTCTAAAGTGCCCTGATAAAAACGCCACTTAATTTTATAGCATTTGAACTATTGCGAGTTTCTGCATTAAACATTGCCAGCATTCTAAAAATTCTCATTTCTCACCCCGAAGCACACAAATATTTGAGTGATTAATTAACTGTACATGTGTATATTTTTCAGGAATAGTTCGGTAGCTAATATAATTTCATATTGAAAGCGTCTAGTTCAATTTTAAAAGAGACTATTTTTATAAATTATTCATATTTTCCAGCTTTTATTCTCACTTTTTGTCTCTCTCTCCATATGTTTATAGGTACAGACTGCTTTGCGAAATATTTTTGTACCTTTAAAAATATCTTCGTAACCATTACATTATTTCCATATTGTAATATCTGAATCAGAATTTGCTTAATTATTAGTTTAGGTTAATGATTTAAACGCTAACTCATACATCTTTTAGTCTTCTAGGTTAATTTTGTAAAAATTTCTATCAAACCGAACAGCTCCAGGTTGTTTTCTTCGTTTTAAAATTGTATGATTCAAGCTTAAGTATCTCTTTAATGCCTTTTGTAAAGATACATGCTTTCGGGTACCAACAAAATCATTCTTGTGAATTATTAACGCATTCTCGAGACAAAAATTTATTTGCAGGTGTATTTCCCGGGCCCTATTGGGACTTTTTTGCTCTCCTTAATAGTCGCCATTGACTTAGCAACATTAAATGGCGCCTACGGTGCGGCGTTGCTTGCTCGACCCCTCAATCTCCTCTCACACCTCGAAAGGGCACACCTCGAAATGAGGATTAGATTCTTGCGGTTAGGTGGTTGAATCTTGCCACTTTGAAAGGTACACTAATAAGCGGGGGTAGGCTCCTACCATCGATGACAGAACGTACTTCCTACGGGAAGGGTTGTACCGTGGCCGGTAACAGCCTTTAGGACTCAACCATAGTTCCCGTTGGTGTAGTGATGTTTTTGTGTGGTTCAGTCATTCAGTCCTCGTGGTTTAAATCCGTGTTCCTTCGGGCGGAACGGTGAGTCTGCTATGACTTTACTCGACCCCTCATCATATTTTCCTTCAAAGAATAACATAAACGCACTAATATTTTGCCTCCATCGCATGCCCTCTCAAACGTGGGCCCCCTGGGGTATCATTAACCCTTGACCTTCCAGTTGGTACTCATTGGTGAATTCAGAAAGTTTTTCCGGCTCTTTTGAAAGTTGATGGCGGAGGCATTCCCAGGTCCTTATGAAGGATCTGATATACACTTCATACTTCTATGGAGTTGGTGATGGATCTGGTATGCACTTCACTATTCTATGGACTTTGTGATTTATATGATATGTATATTCCTACCCATTTAACCATTAAAAAATAATAAAGGGGATTGTAATATGAAATGATGCCCTTTATATAAAGGTGAAGCTCTTTGTATAAATTCAAGAAAATTATCGCAAATTTTTAGGGTAGAGGAATTATACAAAACCAAATCAGTTGTATTTAGAAATTTATAAATAGCAACTTAATCCGTGCTTGTTAGAGGTTGTCGTCATGTCTGAAACGAATATAAGGCGTCATTATCCTAGTCAAAGATATAGCGAATTCAGCATTAAAAAAGAGATAAACATGTATTTAATAGGCGGAGAAGCTATTGGCGGAAGAAGGTAAAAGGTTCTGAATAGAAAAAAATATTGAATCATACTTGCATAGAGTGCTGTCGAGAATGATGCTCATTAGGTTTAATAAGTCCATTGTCTGAGTTTTGTAAACCATAATTTGTACTTTCTATTCTTCTTTTATGGCTGGCATGTGCAGTTTCCGCTAATATGTAAAATTGAATTGTTTTGATGTGATCACTTGATGTAAAGTTTCCCTTGCAAATGACCCTCTATATGAGCATGTGCATATTGTATATAACAAAAGAAATATTCAATAGATGTGATAAAACAATTATCAAAAGCACACTTTTATTAGAATACTAAAATATAGAATATAAAATTCATATTGTTTTCTTATTTAACCTTTAGATTTATTTTGATTAAGTTAAAATGATTTTAGCTAAATTTTATAATTCATCATTATAAATATCATCGAAGTTTATAATCAATTTTTAGTCCAGATTCATTATCAGACGTTGCCATTCATACGAAATCGGAACTTAGTAGCGGAAGTAAATCGTTAACTGTTAATTAACTCTGAACATCAAAATATTGCATTTCCCCGAAGAAATACAAGTGAAGAATACAAAAGGGAATTCTAGCACATAGGATAGTAAATAAAAAATTCTATACAAAATGCAATTTTTACAAATAAGAAACAAACCAAGCAAAATGAAAATATAATTTTTTTATAAAATTGTTAAAATATAAAAATAAATATGAAAATAAAAGTGCAAAAATGAAGGAATATGATATAATAAAACAACAATAAAAATCGATTATAATCGCAAAGAAAACGCTGCCTTACCGTAACGTCTTGGTTAACTGAATGGAAGATTGCTGTAAATGAATGTTATAAATTAAACAAAATATACACTTTTTTACAATTAGTAAAGATAATGTCAAGATAATATCTGTTTTCGCAATAAATCAAACGGTGGTTATTATACCATTGTTCCCTTTTAAGACCTTTATAATACTTTCTGTTTCAGACCTTTCTATTATGTCCGGATGATGACATTCGTCTTACAAACTCAGAAATTTTTATTTTTCGAGAGTTTTTCACTGCACTTAAGTTTAAAAAATAGTTTTATTAGAAAAGGGAAAGTACGATAATGTTCTTGTATTATGTCATTATGTACATATTTAAAGAATAAATTGCTACACAAAAATACTTTCTGTTTTAGTCAATGCTTTACTTTAATTGCAAAGAGAGAGAAGATCGTACAAGAAAAAATATAATAAATTTTCTGGAAATCATTCATTTAAATTGGCATGAAGGTTAGATTTGTTTTTATAATATGAGCTAAAACATTTTCTCTCGGAAATGCATTTCAGCATTTTCAAAATTTGTAAATATTTTGCACTTTGAAATAAAATATTGGACTCTCTTTTCTTAAAGAAATCTGCACCATTTCTGTTAATTATTTTTTAAATAAATTGCAGTTTTTAATCAAAACTTAATTTTTGTTTTATATACTGTAGAGAATTGAAATTTTTATAGAAAATAAAGTACTTCTAACAATTCATGAAAATGTGATTAATTTCTGCCGTAGAAAGAAAATCATACATTTGAATATTTGTTTATAAACGGCTTACTTTCTACACTAATGAATCGAACATGTTTAGTTAATGTTTTTATTTTCCATAAGGCTTCGGGAACGAATGCAGGTACATCAACAAGTATGATCTCTGGCGAAATTTATAAAGTTGGCGCTCCATCAGAAACTTTAAGCTAACGTTTTGGAAACCGCAATCTGTTTATTTTTGTAAAGAACTAAGGAAGGCAGTGATGTTTTTATCTGCTCTGAATTCTTGCTCTCAATATGAAAAAAAAAATTCTATCAAAGCCGCCTTCAATTCCATCTCTAACTACAAAGAGATCTTTACATACCTTTGGTACTAAAATTGAATTAGAAAAAGAAACGAAAGAAAGCTTCTTTATTCTCAGAAATAGGCTGAAACACTTTTTTTAACAAACAAGTTTTTGTGTTAAATGTACAAAAGCAACTGCATAATTTTATCGTTTTTCTAATCGTAGAAAAAAATATTTTGCATATTTTTTAAAAAGCTTAGTTTTAAAATATGATCGAAATAATTAACTTAAAAGATTGTTTTTTTCTGTTTTTTTTCTTTTGCAAATAACTTAAGCGCTGATTTTTCTAATGAAAGTAGCTAAACGTTGCTCTCCCTCATTTTGATGTGCTCCAAATTGTCGATTACAGTTCATTGTTACATTACTTTTACGGCGAATCATTGCTCCCTATGATGAAGCCAATTAGGCTTTTGAGCTAAAATTGTCATGTAGTTGTCATTAGTACACTGTATATTGTAAAAACTTATCAGTCAAATCTTTGAAGTGCCGTAACATGCCTCTAATAAAAGATTCTGAAAAAAGTTGCTCGTTTGAACAGATGTTAATTGCATATTAAAGCTAAATTTTTCAAGTATTTTGTTGATGCTAAGAAACCCTTTTAGTTTAAAATTTAACTCTTAATGGAAATTTAGAATGTTAGCAGCTATTTTATTCAAAAGAGAGAGTAATAAATAATATCTAAGGAAGCACCATATATTTAAAATTTAATTGAAGTTTAAACCAAAATAACAAAAAAAGTATAGAGCCCATTTGCATCGAATTTCTAAAAAAGTACCTTCTGGTCCACCTTGATATACCCTGCAAACTATCTCGAGAGTATGAAATACATTAGAATATTTAACGCGGACAAAACTATTACCTCGATTCTGCGGATGGGAAGTCGCCATAGAAGTAAGCAAGTTCCAGGTTAAGATGCAATAAGTGGTAGGGTGTAATTAACGGAACTAATTGCTTTCTTTCAGAAATTTTACCATATATGTTTCCCATGGTTCTCAGTCATCTGCTTTCGTTGTAAGGTTTCATCTATGGTAATATATCCTAGTGACGGAATTCAGGAATCACTTGCGTGAAATAAACTCTGAGAACTATTTGACGCTGAAAATTCAGGAAAGTATCAAATCATCTAGTCAGTCCAGATTCAAATTCATTCTATTCAGTTTTCAGTATCAAATCATTATCTTAAATTATAATAATATTTCCAAATTTTTCAGAAGGCTTCATCTAAATGAAAACTTTTCAAATTGCGAACTGGAATTACAAATGGGTGCCCTCTAGAAGAGCAGCAGGACATTTAGACATTTTGCAAACTCAGACTTTTTCAGTATTTCAACTCTGTTAACAAACATTTTTAAGCACATCATCTTTTCTTTGTACTTTTCATTTGATGAATAATTGTTTACTTGTCCTTTTTAGTAATTATATTAAATTGTATTTATTTTTATCCAAATTATTTGTGTTTAATTGAAATATTTATTATCCAATTATTTCAGATAGAAAAGTGCTACTGCATTTGCATTCTGGATCTGAAAAGAGTTTGAAATAGAAAAGGTCCGATTTAAAACTCTTTTTAAACTCATAGACTTCTCATTTTTGTGTTAGTTTTTACTCAAAACAAGTTATCTATGCCGATGATTAAAAAGACTTGTAGCTGGCGTCCTGACATAAGAGTAGCGTGTCGTTCCCGTGATCTGGGCATGACGGGATCGAGTCCAGGTTCTGGCATGGTTGTTCTTCTGTATTCTATCTGTAAGGTGTACGAATGTGCCCCTTTGTAAAAAGGGCTGTATAGCTGACGCTACTTTAAAACAAGAGAGAATCCTTTCGGCTTTAAACTTCTCTAATGCGTCAGCAAAGCTTGTCCGTGACAAGTGCCCCAACAACAAAGTGACTTGCGAAAAAAGTTTTCTAATCTGATCATACAGTAATAAATGCTCCATTCTAGTATAAACATTGCTATTTTGAGAATATGAAAGATGAAAATATCATAATGATGTTTTAAAAATACCAAAGAAGGAAGTCTAAAATTTCAAATTGATCGGGTTGATGCATCGTGTTAATCGATTTAATGTGTTCATGTTTATATATTATACCAATTTTAATTAAATAATCAGTTTTAGAATATTTAAAATATACAATTTTGCATATTTATACAATATAGCGGCAATAAAACCGTGTCTATATTTTGAACTGTCTTTCACTAAAGTATTAGGTTCAAAATGTAATGAAAGTTTACAATATCGATGTCAAAACTTATTAAACTGTATTGCATATCAAATTTATTGAATCAAGCTTGTTACGCTTTTAAGTTATGTTCAGATGCAAACCCGTAAACAATCTTTCCGTTGACTTCAAATGTGATGCAAAATCCTAAACTAGCATTCAACCATCTAGTTTTCTGCATCCATAAGAGCACCAAGAAACTGCCATTCACATAATTTGCAATTTAAATGTTTATGATAATAAATTTGAATGCCAAATATTATACATTGGCTCGTTGCAGTTTTAAAATTTCGTATTCACATGTACGTAGACAGATGGAGAAACTTCTAGTAGAAGAATTTCTAGAAAAATCGATATAAATGTTTGTTTTAAATATCGTAATTTTTGATTTAAAGTGCAACTTTGGTACATCATAATGTGTTCTTTGATTTATAATGTTGGAGACAGATATAACTGTATTTCTTAAATAGATATCTAAAATTTAGATATTAATCAAAATCTCGAGGTGAACATTATCTACAATTTTAGTACTTTTTTGGATACGACTTTCAATGTAAAATAGATATATAACTTTATTTCGATCAAAATTTCCTTTTCTTCACATTTCAGACAAATTAGGGAAATAATATAAAAATAGATATATAATATATAAATTTTGTATTAATATAAATCATAAATAGTAATAAATAAATATGTGACTTTATTTTGAAGAAAAAATGTCTTCAAAATTCAAGCAAATGAATTAAATGATACAATATTATATAAAATAAGTTAATGATATATATTTAACAATGTTAAATCATGAACTAGATAATTTAAAGATAAGTTTCATAAATGTTTATTTCCAATCAAGCATTAAAAAAAGAATTTAATTTTTATTAATTTGAAATAATTTGGTCACGTTAAAAAATAATAAAATTTAAACAATCAGTAGTAATAAAATAGGCAAAAATAATAAAATTGTACAATCAGTTGCAATGAATTATGCAACTTCTTTGGATATAAATATATCGGGCATTTTTCCGCTTCACCGAAGACAGGAAACCGTTCTTTCATTTTGAGCGTACATCATTCTAGAATTTCCCTTCATTTTCTGTATTTTTAACTAAATGGTAAAAAAAAATCCTGAATTGGGAAGCTACACAAAACGATCTTCATCCAAACTTCTTCAACAAAGAAATAGGTTTTCAAGTAAGGAAATAAATTTAACGTAGATATGTACGATGCGGGTTTTCATGCGATTTTTTTTTCCAAATTAGAAAGAAGTTTTATTTTTCGCCGCAGACACTTTTCAAAAGATGGAAACTCCATTTTAATACTAAATTGAAAAGAAAAAAAGAGAAATGCGAGCAAACATTAATTACTTTTAAGTTTCAAAGAGAGAGAGAGAGAGAGAGATTCTTTTGATGAAGAATATGTCATGACTGAAAATTGTGAAATGTAGATATATTTTTTTTGTGATGGTTCTATTTTGTAATCTTATTAATTTTGTTTATTTATTTACAAATGCGGTTGCTTCAAAACGATGCGATTGCTTAAAGTGCTTTCAAAACATGAAAACAAGCAATCCATAAAGTTGCTGCAACTTTATCTTTTCGGAACAAAGGGAGAATGATGAAATTGGAAAGCTATCCATATATCATCAAGTTTCGTAGATTATATAACGTATTGAAACTAAATTTGTATTGGAGTCAATAAAAAAAATCGAATGTTTCTATAATAAAAATATTTATTACAGCATCTTCTGAAAACTCGCGCCTATGGAAATGACTGAACAGGTATATTGAGACAAAAAAAACTTGATTAATTGAGTTGATTAATCTAATTAGTTAATAATCTCAGCATTCCCCCTTTACGGAAATTGAGATATTTAATAAATCGACCTGGTACGCTTCTTCCTGAACATGTATAAAATTTTGTTCCGAAATCTGAGGTAGCTCTAGAGATATAATTGTTATTTTTTTAAAAAAAAATCTGTCTGGAAAGTGCCAAACGACTGAGGAGGATGTATCGAGTAAATCTCAGCTTGTTAATAGCAAGCGAAACATTTTTAAATATTTTCTTTTTCTTTTCATTGGTATTGCGAAAAATTAAATAACATGATTTAGATGAGACTTTAATTTTAACATTCACTTTCAAATTCTATCTATTATATTTTTATTATAAACTTTAGTATTTCGTTACACTTTAAAAGATTTCAAAATCAACTTTGAGGTTAATTCCTTCCGAATGACATTTAAATAACACCAATAAACTTTAAAAGCGAAAAAAATGTATTGGTTTAAGCTTTTTTAAGTTAAATATTACTTCTCTTCCCTACCTATTTTATCTATTACTTATCTTTCCTTAAAATTATTATTTTTTCTTTTTGAAACTTATTTCCATTATAATGTCGATGCTTTTTTAAATCAAATTTATTAAAGGAAGGAAGTTTTAGTTTCAAGTGGAAGTGAATGGCAATCACATAGGAAACTCATCAAGATTAGAAATATTCTTTTTTTTTATGAATTCAAAAAGAAATGTTTGATTTTAATAGATATTTATGGTTTCAGCCATAATTTTATCAGATTAGCATTATAAAGAATATAATTAGAATAAATCAATATATTATGTAAAGGTATTAAATTGTAAACTTGAAGACTTATTTCTGGGAAAGAATTTAGCAATGTCGTATTGGAAGAATTGCTCAGGAGTCTTATTTATTTGAAGATGTCAATGAATTTATCAGTTTTTATAAAATGGAGGACATTTTAGTTTTAAGCGGAGTTTAGTTTAGTAATTACCATAGGAAAATTTTAAACTAAACCTAAATTTTAGTTTTAGTTTTATTAATCACATAGAAAATTCCTTAACATTATAAATATTCTTTTGTATTAATTATTATACTATATGTTTGGTTTTAAAGGACATTTATGGTTTCAGACATATTTTTATCATATCAACATAATAAATAATAGAATAAATCAATGTACTAAATAAAGGTTAAAATTTTAAATTATAGACATAAAGGCTTATTTCTGGGAAAAAATTTAGTAATATCGTCTTGAAAGAAGGGCATATGAGTGATTTTTATTTTTATCACCGGAATTAACATTTCTTTCTCTATTTCACAAAAATATCACAAAAAAAGTAAATTTTTATTTTATTTTCTTATGTATAAATTATACAAGACAATGTACTGTAATCGACAAATAATTTCACTCCTAGAGTTACTGAATCTTCAGGTTTTATACATCCCAAAAGTAGGAAATAAAATTGTAACTTGTCTACGAGCATGAAGATTTAAAAATATAACGTAACTGAGGGATGAAATACGGTACGTGGTCTTTACACCGAAAAAAATAGAATTGTATTAAATTTGGGACGGAATTCGAATAAGGGAGCCTTTATATCTGTCTAAATGAACTCCTCGCCCATCTGCATAATATATACCTCTCACTGGATCCCAATGGCGTGGTCAACAGAAGATTCAAATTTAACCCGGTAGAATGGCTTGTGACGCAGTTTGGCAAAATGGCTTGTGATGCACAGTTTCAAAATAGGTTCGCAGTTTTACGAACCTCAACAAAACAATCTTAAAAATAAAGGTGGTGATGAGAGTTAAGAAAATTATTAACTTTATTGGATAGAAAAAGTCTGTTAAGAATCTAGTTAAGGTTGAATAGAAGTATTCCCCGAAGATTTAATGTTTCTATTAACGTTTTTGGGGCTTAAAAAATACGTTTTGTAACGTTTGATTCAAAAGCTGTCCGTATTTCCATGTCTTATTCCCTGAATTCTATATGTATGAAAGATCTTTTTAAAAAAAGTCATTTGCTAAAAGCATTGATATTAATTCTTTCGCACTTTAATTAAAATCTACAATTGATTGCTTTAAGTAATTGAGTGTTACAGAAATCAATAAGATTGTTTAAATGAGTCACCTGTAGATTCAAATTTTACATTTAAAAGCTAATGTAAATATATAGGGGAAACCAGATAATTTTTTTATTAAAATGTTAAATAATCTCATCTTTTCGATAATTAGCATCTAAAAATTGTTCTTTAAAATCGGTATTATATTTTATTCATTATATAACTTATGTTATATAGATATTCTAAAAATGCAACGTCCGACACTTAATCAAAGGTAAGAACAAAGAAAACAAATGATGCAAAAAGAAAAATTCCAAAAAAAAGAAATAAAGGAAAAGAATAAAAAGGGGCAAAAAACCTCTAAAAATAAACTTGTGAATGTGTTTTCAGCGATTGTCTTTCAAGTAAACTAAAATTTCAATTTGAACGTTTTATTGAATTGAAGGTTCTTATGAATAGTCGAAACACAGATATTAGGATTCAACATCAGTATTTTATTCTATCTGCCTTACGAGAGCGATTTTTATGGACTTTTCTTCTTTCTTGGATATTCCAAGAAAACGAAATCCGACATCATTCGAAACTGTTACGAATCTATATATTCAAATAAAATCCATCTGAAGAAAATAGGTAAAAAATAAATTATTTCTCTAGATGCACCAAAGAACGTAGATCAATAAGGTTGAAAAGACAACAATATCATTTCTCTTTTCAAACAAAGATACAAAGAGAAAGTTTACTAGAAAAAATTTAGATTACTTTTGAGTATAGAAAATTTAAAATACTTGTGACATTTGTCTATAAGTGCTTCCAAACAGCTTCAGTTTTGTATGTAAAGAATTTTTTCATTTCTATTTATAGTTCATACCATTCGATTAACAGGTGGAGTTTCTCTTGCTTTCTCTTGTTCTTGTTTAGAAGAGAGGCAATATATCATTTTTAAGTCACCTTGTTTAATTTTTTTAAGTATAATTCATAAAACATGTCCAAATTATATATTTTTTTATTTCATTACGATAAACTGATGTTGTGAAATAAGAAATCTTCAAGATTTTACTAGCTATCGCAGTTTTTTATAAGTAAGGAGTGATCAATGCAACTACCATTCTGGCTTAACCGTAAATGATAAACGTTCTTGCAGCGATCATCAGGAGTCTTAGAATGGTAAGTCAAATCAGACTCTCCGACCCTCCCGTAGATACACGGAATCAAACCTACAACTGAATGATCGTATCGCCGCAACAACACTGGTAGGAACTGTGGTTGAATCCTAAGGGCCTTCAGAAGGGTCTGAAGTACGTCCAGTCATTGATGGGAGGAGCCAAACTCCTGCCTATTAGTTACCCTCCAAAGTGGCGAGATCCAACCACCATGCCGGAAGCATCTCATCCTCATTTCGTGGTGTCCCCATCCCCATTGGGATAGTTTTAAAATGGTAGGTAGATATTCTTGTGCCTTTATTTTAGGCAAAATGAAACAATATACAGGGATTTTTAAAAACACAAAACGAAGGAAGAATTCTAAATAAAAGCTTAATTCAACTGAATCGCCAATAAATCTCTAAATCCATTTTCATTTTATGTAATGTTTTCATAAAAGATTCAATAATAGCAACAAAAATTTCTGTAAACAATGAACATTTCATAATTTCTATTTCACTTGTTTTGTTGAGAAGTAAATAAAAAAAAACTACACTCTTTAAAGCTTAATACACTTAAAATAAGGTTCAAATATGCATACAATTATCAAAAAAAAAAACACTGAAATTTGAAGAAACACCTTCGGCATCAGCTGTATTCATAGTGTTCCAAAAATTAAAATCTAGTTTAAAATAAATATATTCCATTCAAAGTACAGAAAGCTTATATTTCAGATAAATAGAACTCAATACATTTTTTTAACGAGGAAATCTTACTAAGTTGGCATTATTCAGTTTTAGTCACTTGAAAATCTTACTAACAAACGATAAAATAAGTATTTTTTAAATGTTTGTGTTTGAGTACGGAAAGTTACTTTAATTGGGTGATTTTCCTTTGATAATGCTTTAACAAATGTACTATAATAAACTGCTAAACATACCGCTGTTTTATATGGAGCATTATCTCATTATCTAGAGGAGTCTGTTTTGCTATAGAATTTGTCAAATATATGGTTTCTATATGATTGGCTCACAAATCCTTTTATCGCCATACTTTTAATAAAGCCATTTTTAAATGATTTTATTGAATATGGAGACCTTTGTGAGAGACTCTCTTAATTGTGAAATATAACTGTTAGGTTACATATTTTGGGGTTACTTTAAAAAAAGAAATTCTTTGAGTACATTTGATAAAAGCATTTGCTTATGCTGCTTAATCTACAGTACGTAAAGAATGGTATGCAAATCTTGTACATCAGCAATTTTGTTTCGCTGATGCGCATTTTTTTCCATCGAAAAAGTATCATTTTGAGCAAATATAATCGTAAAATGAAATTTGTTTTAAGTTTACAAGATAGTTAATTATGATCATGCTTTACGTAATATACTATTTTATAAACAGACTATTAAGTTCTTTTCATGACGTTGGATACAACACAAGATGAGTTATTTCCTATTATTTTTTTTAGGTGCAAACTGATTATAGGTTTAACAATGCTCTGTTAAACATTTAAACCAATAAAAATGTTACAGTGTCATTTTTAATTTTATCTAAATATTTAACTGTTTCAAGAATTGATGACTGTTCTCTGAAATAAATTAATACGATTCCCATTTATTTAATCAGTTTTCAATGATCAATTTCAAAATTATCAGTTAACAATCAGTTATCAGTTTTCAATTATCAATTAACAAAAACGTTAATATTTTTTTATTTTATGACTCCAGATTACAAGATATTTTTATTAAATATGGCTTAAGCGACCAGGGGTTGTTTAAAAAGGGAGGGTTCTTACATTTTTTAGCATTAGATTTATTGATACAAACATAAAATATAATTTTGTATTTCGTTTAAATTATTTTTCCAATTTAAAGTTTGTAAGAAAGGCTCTTTTGATGATGACATTTTTATAGAAGTGCGAACTCTGAGTAGAAACGAGAAATGATGATTTTAGTCCTAATATTATTTATATACACATTTAGCTAATGGGACATGACACAATACACGTCTAAGAACATAAAAAAATATCAAAACATCCTTTTCGGCGCCACGCGGCTCCCTTATCTCTGCCGAATTCTTCGCAACCTTCTTTCACACCCTCTTCCTCCCTGCTTGGCAGCTAATTTTTTCGTCAAGCTTTCAGAAGGGTCGCTAGATTCTTGTGGCGCCTTCTACAGTATTAAGGGGCTCTGGAGGCCTGGTGGCAAGGTCTCGGCTCGTGAGACCTCGGGTTTCAGGTTCGAGACCCGATTTCACCGAAGAACCGTCGTGTAAGGGAGTTTGTTGCAAGCTAATTCCGTCAGCACTAAACGCTTTCTTACTGTGTGGCTTGTTGTGGAGAGGGGTTACCAGTTCAGGTGTCGTACTCATCATCTGACCGAGTTTCAAAATTACGAGGTCAGTCTCAAAATAGCCCTAGCAATGCTTTACAAAGGGACGTTAATATAATTAAAAGCTTCTTAAGTATATTCCTATTTCTAAAAAAGCAGTTTCTGTGCTAATATTACAGAGAACACCCTGTTCAGCTTTAAATACAGGATGTTCCAAAATAGAGAAATATAGCGCTAATTTTCTTAAGTATTACAATGAGATATATAATTGTAGCTTTATAACCAAATACCCAAATACCCTTTATACCCAAATTTATGAAAATAATTCGATTTCTAAAGCATAGAATTACAACCCTCCCCCTACAAAAAACCGGATCTTTTGGAAAAGATTTATTAATGAGAAAGATATTTCTTTTGTACTTATCTAAGGGGACACGAAGTTTCATGTTTCTGTTTGCAAAAGTTTCTCAAATATTAAAAGACAAAATTATTAATTTAAACAATTTATCCATGTCTTTCAGCGGTGTTTGAGAGAAGTTTTCATAGGAATTTTCATGGATAATATACTTATCAAGAAAGATTATTAAAAGGATAGAATCAGAAAAAAATAATGAAGCGCCTTCAAATTTATTGAAAAAATTCATCTTCAAATTTATTGAAAAAATTCATCTTCAATTGAAAATTTCAAAATGAACACCTTTAGTTCAGAGTTGCACTCTTTTAACAATATTTTAGCACATGCCATCGAGTTCATCACTTGTGACTTGTGAGAGGAATTAAGAATTTGTCGGCATCTATCGAGAATGTGTAATACCAAAGAAAATTTGTCCTTTAGTTCAGAGATAATGCCAATCAAAACCTACTGAATGAATCACTCATCATGCAGCATACGGTTGCACAAAATGGGATCAACCGAATAATTTCTAACATTCAACATCACACAAATATAGAGCATTTTCACTGATGGTGAATGTCTAGTTTGCAAAACGGACTTTCGAGAAGTGATAGTTTTGAAAATTAATATCGATTAAAGCTACATTCGTCTACCCAAATTCCTTTTTTTTTTTCAGAAAAAAGAAAGAAAGAAAAGAAACTGATTTTACAAGTAGGGCCTAATTCTGAAATTCAAAGCTTCGGTCGTGTAGTTGTCTCTTTAACTGTTGTAACAGTCCATACGCTTCACAAATACAGTACATCGCCACTATCGGCTTTAGAATGGACTGATTGTTCATACATTAGCATAGTAGTAACTACAAAAATAAGCAAAAGTGCCAATTTCAGCATCGTATGTACAAAGCTTCATCCTGTGAGTTCCTTTTCGGGAAAATAAGGATTCAGTCATCACTAAACTATTGTGTAAAAATATTTCCTAGGAGGAGAACGAAAACTCGGAAAACAATCTTCCTATTCTTTTGCAACTGTATATAAAACATTAATCATCAGCATATCTAAACCTTCCTTGTCATTCTTTTAGGAAACTTACAAGTTCAAACAAATACTTTTTTCTCGCATCGCTAACTTTCTTTGAGATATATTAAATTTCTCTTTCTTTCCTTGTAAAATAAAAACCGTAAGTTTCAAAGAATCAAAGTAAACAACATTATTCTAGGTTAAAAAATATAATTGAAGTCATAATAATTTGTAAAATATCACTAGAATTAAAAAAACGATTAAAAGACATTTAACTTAAAACATATGAACTCTAAAGATAATCTTATGTGTTACTGTTACGCAAGTCTCAGAAAATGATAACGGCAAATCATATATTTTCAGCATTTGTTTCAACTAATCAAAATTACTTAGCTCTATTCATGAAAACAATAATTTTCCCGAAAATATAAATTCAACAAAAAGGAATTTTTATAAAAGTTAATTCTATCGAGAGCATTAAAAATATAAAACAACCTTTGTGGAAATGTGAAAATTACCAACATTCTTGACTTGGTAAGCGTTTCCTTTTGAATTTCAAGAAATAATTTTTTTGTAATTTTAGAATAAAACTTTTCTATGAATTTATATTTTTTTAAAGAATTGTAGGGCCTTTCATAATTAACAAACTTTTTATTTCTTTTTGGCTTTCTTAATAAAGCTTAAACATCTCAAGAGGCCTCAGGTCTTCCGAGAATTTTATTAAACCGCATTTTTCAGTTACCTTGGCAACAGCTAGTTTTAAACTGTGAGTCGGAATATGTAAAAATAAAAACTAAGGATAAACTGCATTATGAAGAAATGTGTGCAAAAAGGAAATTTTTTACAGAGAATATATTAACAGATTTAAAAAATCTTTTTGGAGAATTAGAGCACCGAGGAGCTTTTTTAAAATTAAGAAATGGAGTTCATCCTACACATTTCTTTACTTGATATTTTTAACTGACCTTTAAAGAATATATTTAAAAAATTAACGGGTTTTTCGATGCGCACGAAAGTGAACTTTTTAGATCACAGAATATTTTTGCGGCCAACGAGACGAGTCACAAACAAATAAGTGCGTTTGTATTTATCCTAATTCTGATTCCTGAGGACTATGTTAATACGAATTGTCATTTTTATTTTTCTGTGAATTTTTTTTGAACGAATCAGTTTTTAAAATTCAGAAAAAAGTGATTAGAAATCCTTTTTTTCTTCTTTTTCTTTTAAACGTACATGAATTTTAAGAGCATAGAGTCAACCATTTCACATTGGGAAATTTCTTTTAGTCGAAAGCCATTCAACATAATAAAGTATCTGAAGTGTGTTATCTTGGCACAAATATTTTTTTATCATATACATTTAGTATAAAGAGAGTATTGCATAATTAATAAGAAGAGGGGGAAAAGAAGGTTCATTTGATTTGATTTTTTTTGTAAAACTAAACAAGACTAACTTATTCATTCATTTCTATTAGTTCACGCTTTCCCTATACTATATATATTTATATATCTTGTTCAAATTTTCTATCGTTAATAAAATACTTTTTATTCATCCAATCAAACTCAAAAACATTTTTTAAAACTTATAGTGGATGAAGCTTGATGTTAATACAGTTTTTCTCCTTAAATAGAGTTTTAAATAGAATTTTATACTTTAAATAAAGTTTTAGTAGATTATAATGAAAATTGAAAACAATAAAGCAGTAGCTCAATCGCTAAAATGCGAGGATTTCAATATTTTTTTACAAGAAGAGGAAGAATAAGAGATCAACTCTTGCGAAAATCAATCATTTTTTGATAAATTATTTATGTTAATTGTGATTATTCAATAAAAAGTAGCTAAAATAAAAATTTTCTTTGTTGATCTAAGTAGAAATTGACTTTAATTTTTTTATATTACTTATTTTTCCAATATTCTTATTTCATAAAAAAATTAAAGACTTCATTTTAAAATTTCTTCTAATTTTTGAGATTAGTATATACAATTTTAAGAAGCTTGAAAGGATTAAGAATTATAAAAAAAGGAAAAGAAGAATGATATAAGAAATGCTGTGGTGCGTTTACATAAAAATCTTAACTGAAGAATGGTAAACAGATCAATAAAAAATTAACACTTTGATAATGAATGCATAAAAAATATCAATACATTGTTATGCGTTTTTACCACTTTCTAACTGAATTTCAAAATTCAAAATAATTTAAGGAAAAATTTGATAAATTTCAAACTCCAGGTTTGAAAGTTCTTAATTTATTAAAAACATGCTTTAGCATGGCTGTGCTGTCATGTTGTAGTAGCAGTTAGGAGTCGTAGACTTCAACATTTTTTGCATTATTTATCATAAAAAATCACTGCCTGTTCATATAAAATTAGAAGGGAATTCTCAAAATAAATATGTTTCATCTTATTAAAATTCCCATCATCTTTACAGAGACCTCTAAACTCAGAAAAACGATATTATAATTCCTTAATAATGTTCAATTCGTAAAAAATATCAATTATCAATTTGAAAGCCTCATTGACTATCGAACGTACATTTTTGGGTTCTTGAAAATGTTAAATATCATATTTTTGCTTCATAAATTTACTTCGAAAATATTTTTATAAAGAACATTTTGTGTAATGCTGGGAGATTCATAAATCAATTTAAGAAAGGAATGATTTTTATTTCAAATCGTAAAACTAATTGTGAAACGTTCATAAGAAGGAACGGGTCCTTCAGTCAATAAATGTAATCATTTATTTGTTTCTTTATGTGTGTAATAATAAAATTCATAAAAAATCTAATATTTCGAAGTTTTATTCTTCTTCAGTCGAAGCAGGAAGAACTCAAGAAAAAAAATTTTCCCCCGAAAGAATTCTTTTCTTATAGAATTTCTCTCACTCTCTTAATAATACCGTTAATTCCATTTACCCAAATATTAGACCAGTCATTACTTAATTTGTTTAAAAGAAATTCTAGAAATATTGTGATATTTTTTCTCTCCTTTGTATTTTTAGGATGTAGATTATTAATATTAGGTTTGGCAGTAAAAAATTTTAGCCGAGGAACATTAAAGAAACAACAACAAAAAAATGCATTTTCCCCTTTCCATTTTGTAAGTACTATAAAAAGGCAAAAGATCTCTCGGCAAAATTTCCTTTTTAAAAATATTCTTTGATTTTTTTTCCGACGCGCGTGCTATTTCCGGCAATAATTAGTCAAAATTTTAGAAATGTTTTACTTCTCCGTTAAAACAACTTTCACAGTAAGAAATCCTCGCATCTGTATACCTAAAAAATTAACTCTCTTCCCAACAAACTCTCGTCTCAGTTAACAAACCTTTTCTACCGTAAAATATTTTTGTTAATAATGTTTTAAATGCTTTATTATTATTAAAATGTCACTAAAGAAAAAGGCTATTTTCACAATAAGTATTCAATGAAAAATTATTAAAATATTTGAATTAAATATTTTTTTTAACTCTCCAACCAACTAGAATGTAGAAAGTCGTCCCCAAGAGTCTCCTACAGCAATGAGGATGTAGAAAGACGTTATTCGATTATTCCGTTAAAAACGATTAAAATGTTTTTAAAATGTAGTTTTCTTCAAACTGTCCGAAGAAAGGCTCCGACAAAAAAAAAGTGCCCATCTTTTCCATTTTATGATAATTAGAGAAGAGGGTCAACTGCTTGCCAAGGTTATTTTGTGGTTTCCGCTCGTTGTTAGAATTTCAGAGTTTTACCGGTCTTTGGGGAGGGGTGGGGGAGAGAAATGGCTTGCTTTATGCTCGTAAACAAGATATGGGTTGTACTTCAAAATAGACTGTATGCTTATAAGATGAGTGTGTAAAACACGCTCAAAGATTTCTTGAATTATGAAGCTACTCATTTGGAAATAAAATCCAATATAGTCACCTATCTTAGAAGTGACTAAAGAAAAACAGCGGATAATTTGCACGTTTTTATTTAGAACAATTTTCTACAAAATACTCATACATTCACCGGTATTCAAATTATTTAATAAATTTGTATATAATGCTTCGCTGACATATTGTCATGCATTTGATAAATTTCGTATATATATTTGGGATTAAGGAGGTCTCATCAAATAAGCCTGCTATTTTTGAGAAAATGCAGCTAAGTAATGTGGAATGAGAAAATGCGGATAAATTCATTTATGGCTGTTGCAAATCATTTAAAGCTTTTCATGGTCCTCAAAAATTTTTCTTTAGCATCAGTTTCATCAATGAAAATTTTGCATTGAAATTGCATTTATTCTGCTTTTTAAACAAATTCTTTTTACGTTTCATTTCTCCTAATAAATAAAATAGCGTTGATTTCCAACATTGCACTTGATTTAGAATCCGTAAATTATTACTGTGATCATTACGTGTTTTTCTAAAGAAATGTATTTGGAAAAATTATACATGAAAAGCGCTGCTTTATTTCAATAATCAATAGAAAGTTTCTAAGACGAGTTCTCCTAAAACCACTAGGATAAAGGTGGCAAACTTTCATCGCTCAACATGCCATTTTTCTATTTTTTATTTTTGAAGAAATGTTTAATGAAGAATAGACATGCCGTCAAATTATTTTGATTTGTGATTATTAAAGAAATAATATTAAATGCTGAATACTAACAACTCAAATCTTTTTATTTACTACGAAAAAATACATTTTGCTTTGTATAGTAGTAAGTGTTTTAGTTATACGTGCAATTCAAATTAAAATAACATTAGTGAAACTTTGTTTTTGCAAATTTGATGACAAATAATCTATATTAGGATTGTAAGATGTTACTTTTAGCTGAATTGGAATCATCTTCCAAACGGTTTCTAAATGAGTCTTTGTTCATGTTATTCGTCTATGAAAATAATGACTCGCAGGCATAGGTAGATGAAAATAGGGTTAAAATAGCGCAAGTCAACTTCTTTAAATAGTTAAATGCGTCTGGAATCGAATTCTATGCCGGCTTGCTGGCATAGAGGTAGCGCGTCTGCCTCGTGTTCTGGAGGTCCCGGGTTCGAGTCCCGGTTCGGGCATGGTTGTTCCTTTGTGTGCTATCTGTGAGATGAGGGAATGTGCCCCCCCCTGTAAAAAGGGGCTGTGCAAGCGTATGTGTGTGTGTGTTTCATCTTCATTTGAGCTAGAAGTCAGACTTCTGCCCTCGGGTGCTCAGGGGTTCATACCCTCAGAAGCTACTGCACCCCTCTTTCCGCGGAAAAAGCGGACACGACATCATCATCATCGAATTCTATATTTCCAAAATTTCATTACTGGCAATTTTTACTCACATTACTTGTTAATCTGTCTGATGCAATCAATTCTAATTGAATCCAGATTGAAGTAGACTGGAAAACAATCAGCTGCATTTCAAATTCTTCAATTTTCAACCATTCTAATTGCGATAAGCTCAGTTTATCAATTGAAGTCACTTACAAACCATAAAATGCACATCGTTTTGATAGGTGGCGTGGCACAAATATTGTGTAGCGTGCCACCAATAGCACGCGTGCCTTTGGTTTGCCATCGCTGCCTTAGATATTGTCGGAAATCGCCAGTGTCCAATAAATGATAGTGTGATATTGTTGTATGGTAAAGTTAATACGAGACGATTGGGATAGTGTTCTCAGAACGGCCCCAACGGTTTTTACCAATTTACAGATACAAAACGCTATTTATTTAACATCCTTCTTACGGCTCAGACAAAAATAATGGGATGTAATAACAAGTGGATACATTTTTATAATTACTAATAAGCATTAACTTAACATTTTAAAGTCCCAAAACAAACATTTTCCGAAATGTCTTTTCCATCTTATCACGGTACCACTGATTCAAATAATAGAAGGATATCCCTGTGTACTCTTTGTACTAATTTCATTGGTCGATTGAAAATTTGATTTGAAAATGTTGATATCTAAAAGACAATAGAAGCCCGTCCATACCTGCAACGCTACGATTTAACTCTTATGACAAATAGATAAAATTCTCAAGAATGTATGAACTGAAACCAAAAGATGCAAATATAATTTCTGTAATATATATGTTTATAAAACTCGGAAATAGTTCACCATAGAAATCTGAACTTTTCATTACATTTTTTTCAAACATTGATCTCAAATAGTATAAAGCATATAGAAGGCTTTAATGATCCTTTGGAGAAACTAATTAATCAGCTAATATTTATTAATTGAATATTATGTTTCATGAGTAGAAGAGAAAAATTTACCTTTAGCGCTACCATTCCTATTTAATAACAGTATTGTAGACATTCTAAATTCCCTAATTTACTTCCCTCCGAGTTTTCTATTTGTAAAATTGAATGAATTTTATATCATATGCAAAAAAACATTAACAATTCAAACAAATCAGCTGTTGGTTGTCTTTGCAAACCCATTTGCAAATCATATATTCATTTTAATTAAAAATAATGTCACGGACGTTGAAAGGATATAGTGTACCATGATAATGACTTTATTCGAAATTATTCCCATTTTTATAGTAGTTTTATCCACAAAAAATATTACATATGTTTTTAAAATAGAACGTCCATTTCCGAATACATTGATATTCCATAATGGGTTATTTATTCTCCTACATTTAAAATAATGTTTATATCGCATAATCAACCATAATCAATCTAATGTGATACTTGTAGTTTTTAAAAAGTTTTTTTTTTTAATTTTCCTCACTAATACAAAATAATAAAGAAAATGCAAGCGAATTTTTTATTAATTACATTGTAATTTTTTTTCAAACCAAAACATAAATATACTAGGGCTGCTCAGATGAAAAGGTATGAAACTATACTGTGATTACAAATGAAGACTTTATTCAAAGTATACACCATAGGCCTGAGCACAACATTCTCACTGATTAACGAGTCGAAGGATTCCTTGTTCCAAGGATTCATGTGGCCGTGATGAGACCCAGTCCTTCACAGTGTCCTTGAGTTCACCGTCCGAATTGAAGCGCTTCCATTTCAGATGTTTTTCCAGGGAACGAAACACAAGAAAAATCTCCTGGTGACATGCCCTGGTTGTAGGGCGGATGGTCGAGCTGCTCGCACTTGAACTTGGCCAATTCTGCGTGTGTAACACTGGAGACGTATGGAGGCGTGTTATCATGGAACAAAACTACATCCTCCCTGAGTAGCCGTGGTCTTTTGTTCTTGATGGACCTGCGTAGTCTTCAGAGCGTCTCATAGAGTACATCGGATTTATCGTTTCTGAAAAAAACATCTGAAAGGGAAGCACTTTAACTCGGACAGCGTAATCAAGGTCTCGTTAAGGCTACAGGTTTGTGAGCCTACAGACGTGTGGACGCGTGAAATCATGAAATAGAAACATATCCTCCATGAATATCCCCGATCTTTTGTTCTTGATGGACCTGAGTAGTCTTTGGAGTGTCTCGCAGTACCTACACATAAGAGTTAATAGTTCTGAAAAAACATCTGAAATTGAAAGCATTTTAACTCGGACAGTGAATTCAAGGTCTCGTTACGGCTACAGGAATTCTAGGAGCAAGGAATCCTTCGGCTCGTTAATTATCGTTGTACTCAGGCCTATGGTGTATACTTTGAATAAAGTCTTCATTTATACCTAGAATGTCGTTTCGTATCTTTTCATTTGAATACCCCTTGTATTTCATCCGATTTATATCGGATGTATCAGCTGGCAAGTAATTATAAAAAACTAGAAGATATCCCTGTCTAGACGGGTTTTTATCCTTTTGAAAATATCTCAGATTCGATTACCTCATTTATAATAGTTGCAGTTGAAAATCTCATGCACAATAATACAGCGCTTAAGACATCAAAAAGTTATTATTTATAGGATGTAACTATATAATAGCGTAATAGGTTACATAATTAAACAAATAGTAGGGATAAAAGTTAAAAAGAAAATATATAATAACATTAAAGATTTAAAAGTAAACGAATAGTTGCCTTAAATGTAAATACCGAGTAACATTTTTTAGATGTAAGTTAATGGTAAGTATCCTTTCCTTACAAAAAGATCATCCGTTTCCACAATATTCATTAACACTCAAATTAAAACTAAATACTAAAAGATATTTGAAATAAATAGCGATCCATTAACTGAAAGAAATCACACGTAGCATTAACTTTGGAGAAAAAAAGAAAGAAAAAAAGAAGCTGAACTTCAAAAAATAATAAATTTTGGCAACATAAATGCTAAGTAAAATAAGTATGATTAAATGAATAACCAAATGCATAAATTTATACAAAAAGTGCTTCAGATACTAAAAATATCGTAGGACTATTACATGAAAGAAAATTAACTGATTTGAAGAATAATAACGTGCTATGTCGAAAACTCTGAAATCCTCGTATCTACAAAAAGGCAAAGTAAGATATAAAGTTAAAATAATGCTGAAAGATCCTAGCAATAGTTTCGTTTTGTTTAGTTGTATTAACGTCCCATTGTAAAGCAATTATAGGGCTATTTGGGGACGGACCTTGTAATTTTGAGCCGAAGTCAGATGACGAAGACAACACCTGATTTGACACCCTCTCTCCACGTCACACTACATCAGCCGGAGGGCGTTTGGTCTAACGGATTTAACGTTCAACAGATCCTTTTACACGGCGGTTCTTCGATGGAATCGGGCCTCAAACATGAAACCCTACGGCTCACAAGCCGAAACCTTATCACTAGGCCCCCGATCCTGGTAATAATTTACAACTGAATCAGTAGAACACAATAAATCATATGTTCATAACGATTCATAATAATACCTGTATGCAAGTACATATAAATGCGCAATGTTACTAATTACAGCATATGTACAGAATACGTATTATCGGAAATAAAAGAAGCTCAGTTGAAACGCTATTTTTACAAATGAAGCTGAATAAGTTTTGAAATAAGTTTTTACATACAATGTAGTCAATTTGAATATTTTTTGTCAATCTCTGGGAGAATTTATTTAATATCCTCGAAGAGAAAATTTTACTATCAAATATTAACAATTCAACAATACAAAAATCTATTGCGTGCAGATTATAACATCAAAATATTCCAAACGAGAAATATTGAAACATAATGCATCAACCCAAAACCTACAAATATTAAACTTTATAAAATTGCTTAGCAGCAGAGTTAGAAAGAATTACAAATTTCTCAATGACCATAAATCATAAGCATCTTTTTAGAGCTTCTTTATACAAACGTTATATTTCAAAAACCGATTAAAAAATTCTTGTAACTTCAAAGTTTTAGTATATTTTATATTTTGTTGTTTTCAATCGATCAAGGACTTAATATAATCACGTGAAACAGAAAACTTTTACTAAAGAATGAAAGCAATCACATTTGTTGGAATTACAAAGAAAATATCTCAAAAAAATATATAGAACTACTATCTAAATCAAACCTAAGGAAATATGAAAAAGATAATTAGGATGAAAGATAATTAATATTTGGATAATTAGATGTTTATGAATTATTAATTGGCTATCATGTATTCAAACATATGGAAAACATTTAATCATTTTTTGACGAATATGGTCCTTTTATGGAATTTTAAAACTTGACCACAGTTTTATGAAAATGATCTGTCAGCCCATAACCTAAATTTTCAAAATGCACCTAGGCCTTTAGATAAAAAAATCTTTGCAAATACCATTTTTTTAATAGGATTTCGATTTTAATACTTTTTAATATTCGTATAATAGACAAACTTCCAGTAAAAATTTTAATTTTATCCCTGTTTTCCAAAGTTCCCTCAACTATTATATTAATTTCTAACCATTTGATTCGTGGGAAGAAATATATACATTCCAAGATCACATTGTTACTTAATTGAAAAGGACTCCCTGGTCGTAAGTTAAGCTGATAATATAACAAATCCACCTCTGATATGCATCAGCCATTAATTGACGTAACAGGGCCGTACTTAACACAACAATGGATTAAGACAAGCGAGAAAAAGCTTCATTAAAATTATTTTACAATTTCATTTCATTCATTAAAGGTTATATGGTAAATTTGGTTGCAAATCCGCCCTACCCTCGAAACATATTGTTTCACAAAAATAACTTCTAATTCACTTTAAAATTCTAAATTTCAACATGAATACAGTTATTTGTTTTGTTTCAATAAATGTTTAAAAATATTTTTAAATACAAATTTTTAACAAGGATTTTTGTTGTTAAATTGTGAAAGAAATATTTATCAGCTTCGTATTTTAAGTATTTTAAAAGTTATGAAAAAAAGTTCTTTAGTTGAGTATTTTTCTCTTTTATTTCATAGAATCTTCATCTTTTAAAATGCAAGCTCAGCAAAATATCTTCCAAATACCGCATTTGAAAATCATTTGAATTGGTCCACGGATAAGGTAAATAAAAACAATATCTAAAAAGGAGAAATTCCTGACTGTTCGTTTCGTGCAGATAAATCTTATTTTCTTCCTCGAGTCTTCTCCTATTTTCCCAAAATAAAACCATACTATTGTAAAGTAACAAAAGATATTTTATTTGAAAGGAAGAAATTCAATGGAGGAGATGTTTACAGCAATATCACCGTGGGATGGACTCTTAGATGTAAAGAGTATCAGTTTTTCACTAATGCAATGTTCAGACATTGAGACGAACTGTTTGCTTTAAAGAGCATTAGTTTTTCACCAATGCAATGTTCAGAAAGAAAGCCGGACTGCTCGTTTAAAAGAGCATCTGTATTTCATCATGAAATATTAAATTCCCCTTTTTGAAGGGAAATATATTTTTCCCTTCAGGAGTTTTAAAAAGGGCAGAGCTTTGCGTCGTCATGAGCCGTATGATCTTGCATATATGGGTTGAGCAGGCCTAATGTACCTGTTAGAAGGTACAAACACCTCATAAGACAAGAAATATGCAGTCATCTTCACCTAAGATCATAACAAATGGATATATAGGTGCTGAAGTTTGAGCTGTATTCCCAATGAAACGATCAGCATCTTCTTCTTCTCTCTTGCATATCATATTTTCTCGGGCGAAATTAATCATCAAGATAAAGATGAGTCACTTTTTTTTCTTTTGATTAACTAGAACTTTTTTTGGTAAACATTTGGTTTCATAGTTTTACCAAATATTTCTTCACTTGACATTTGTTTTCCCTCTTTTCTAGTCTACTATGCATATTTATTACCTTTTACTGTAAATTTTATGGGGAGAAATAAAAAATCATCTGAGCAGTTGATTTTTATTTTGAATGAACGTATGCCACCCAATTAACATAAAATTATGAAAATACTGTTTTCCCGTTCCAGATGACAAATTACAAATGTCCTCCATCAATAGACTGCGTATTTATTTCAGCATTCGTTCCCTCTGAAAATAGTTTGAAGCCATTGAGGAAAGAAGATTTTGTGCCCTTTCGCATTGCACCTTCAAATACAGCCAATGTAAAGCGATATTGTTTATATCGTAGAAATATTCTAACTTTTCCTCCAAATTCAAATCCTTCAAATCCCCCAATTTTTCCTCCAAATCAAATACAGCCAATGTAAAGCGGTATTGTTTATATTGTATAAATATTCTAATTTTTCCTCCAAATTCTTTGTGTCGCTGTTTTATTGAGAAATGGCTGCAGTGTACATGGATATACTTCCATTGATTGTGCTACACTTTACATTAGCGGTCACACAGTCACTTTTTTTGAATTCTACAATTCTTTTGATACCAAGAATACCTTCTATCTTGGCCGTGTGACAACTTTTCAGTCTCGAAAGACGACACTGCATACTGAAACCACAGTGTCTGGGAAGTGCAAAAAGGTGTCCTTAGGAAATTGTAGTCGTTGACTTGTTCTGTTCAACGTTATACTTTCTTTTTCGCGTCGCCTTCGAAATTATGTAGAAGCCAGATATTGATAATTATGAGAATGAGATAACGGTAAACCAGCATTATCTGATGCTATTTTTGCTGCCTTCTTATCTTTGGACACTGAGGAAAGAAAGATTTTTTTCTATTCCAAATTGTGCACTAGGTTTTAAACTAGTACACTACTTGGGTGGGAAAAAACTAGTCAAAAAATTTCAAATATTATTTAAAGCAGAGGTATATAATAAACTGAGTAATCGTAAATTCTATATACAACTGTCTGCCAATACTTAATGCAGTTAGACATTCCAACATTCCATTTTTTATAGTCTCTAGAATTAGTTCTTTGTTATAATTTTGCTATATTTTTACCTTTTCATTCGATGAAAACAAATTGAATTTCGAACATTTCGACGAAAAGTACGATCTTCCAAAAGAAAAATGTGTTTTTCAACTTCTTTGCAAAACAATTTTTTATTCGATTTTGCTTAGTTGTATAAAGTTTTTTTTTTTCACAATCAGCTGCAAAAAACTATTGTATGATTGTCGAGTGTATTCACTTATTTAACCCTACTTTGTGTGATTTCTTTCTTTTTGTGTAAAATAAATTGGGGTGATATAATTCATATTCTAGGGTGAAGAAAAAATGTTAACAAAATTCTGGCATAAATACGTTGTTGTTACTTATGGCACTTTCCATGAACAAGCCCCTCGCTGATACAGCAGCAGATTTAAGCCGAAAGGAGCGTCTCTTGTTTTTGAAGTAGCACCAACTAAGGCCAAGAGTACGACTTAGTTACAAACTCATTACATTTGCTTGCACAGACCCTTTTTACAAGGGGGGGGCACAGTCACACATCTCACAGATTTCACACAGAAGAATAACCATGCCCGAACCGGGACTCGAACCCGTGACTCCCTGAACACGAGGAAGACGCGCTCCCTCTGTGCCAGAAAGGCTGCTGGTATAAACATGTAATGTAAAATGATAAAAAAAATATGATGGGAATATCTATTATCATGCAAATTTAAATGTTAAGTTCATGACAAAATTCTTCACTATCTCCCTCTTCTAAATTTCTCCACTCATTATCGTTTTTATTAGCAAAAAAATCTTAGATAAGTTATAAAAAATATTGAAGAAATCGCGCACTTCTTCCAATGACAACAATGGAATGGCAAGTTCAAACACGCTGTAATGATTGGGACATTTGATATTTTTTTTTACAGTTACGCTCCTTATTACGCAATAGTCATGAAAATTATTGCTAGAAACAGCCAATTGGGAGAACACTAGTTTTTGTACACTAAATGTTTTCATGGAAATTTCCATCATCATACAAAGAAGGGCTTGTTTATTACATAATTAGGGAGTATTTATATTGAGATTTTGTTTAACTTATCGTATAATTTAACGCTCATCGTTAGAATTAAATATTTTCCATTTGCTTTAATTAGATTTATTCCGCAGCCCTTGGCGCAGTTTTCTATTTGCTATTAGTACTTGAATAATGAAATGAGTTCTTTTGACTACTTCCCGATCTCGCGATGTTATTTACCTTAAAATGATAAACAATTAACTCCAGTTCACTTAAAGATGTTTGCCCAAGCTGACGTTCCATGATTAAAAATTCAAACCACGAAATTACTTTCGGAGTGATCGAGGCTTGTTTCAACATCACTTGGAATTTTCAATGCGGAATTTGTTTATATTTCCCTCATCCAGAACGGGACTGCTCTGCGGAAGAGAACAGCTTTGACTTCCAAACTGGCGAAATTTTAAAACGATGTCTGAGATTTATGCAAATTTTTCGAGTCAATCGAAAGGCACGAGTTGTACTTAGAATAACTGTAGTTAAGGCCGAACTTTTCTGATATCTTTATTCCTTTCCTTAATCGAAAATTCTATTTTGACAAGGAGGTTGTTATTGTATTTTTTGTCTGTAATTGACCCTCTCTTCTAGAAGTTTATTGGCTTCTGTTTATTATTATTATTATTATCGATGCTCTAAATTATAACATGAGCTTTGCGTTTCTGTTCTTTTGTCCTTTTAAACATTTCTGCTATGTCTTAGATTCTCTCAAGAAGTAATTTAACTTCTGTATAGTCGATGCCATTTGATGTTATGATTTTCGCCCCTAACCTAGTTATTCTACCAACAGTTTTAATCTTGAATGCATTCCCTTTGAATGTGAAAGCTCGGTTATCACGTTTTTATTTGAATGTTAGCGTGTTTATTTATTCAAAAACTAAAGAAGCAGTATCGGCAATCTTCACCGGGGGAAATTTTGGGTTCTTAGTGTTTTGAATAAGTTTTCGGCCATTTGGACTTAAATTTTACTATTAATGCATTCAATTTTTGTTTTAATACCTTCAGTCACTTTTTTATTAGTTTCCTTTGAATTGATTTTCAACTCTGCCTTAAAATTCCATTTCTGACCTTGTTTAATCATCCCGGAAATATAATTAACAGTAATAATTTCCGATTTCAAACATAATCTATTGTCTCGTTCAGTACATTCTATTGCTTTATGTATCACCTTCGAGATATTATTTTATTCTATTAATTTATTTACAAACATTTTTGCCGGCGTCCAGGCACAGAGGTAACGAGTCTTCTTCGTTATCTGGGCGTCCCGGTTCAAGTGCCAGTCACGGCGTGGTTGTTCTTCGTTTACTGTCCTTGAGGTGTATGAATGTGATTCAGTGCGCAGCTAAGACGTACTTTTGGCCCTACTTGGCGCTACTTAAAACAAGAGACACACTCTTCGGCTTAAAAATCGCTGATTGTGTTAGCGAGCTTGTCCATGGCAAATGCCATTGGTAACAATAAAATTTTTATATTTTATTTTTCGGTCTTTGATATTCGTTTTTAAGAATCTCATATCTTTATTAATTGTATTCTCCTTTAACCAATATAATTTCAATCTAAAATCCTTAAGCCCTGTTGGTAACATTTAAATAAGATTAATAATAAACTTAAACTGTTTTGTAATTTTAATGAACAAATCCTTAGTCATGGTACCTTTAACATATTGCTCGAGGTATTTTTTCCCACACTTCTCGATCAATTGTCATTACCAAAATTGCCTTCTGTTTTTAATTAAATCTTTAAAAATAGTTGAAACTCTCATTCCACCCGAGGGAGCCCTGACAGAGATATTCGAACTCATAATCTAAAAGTATCAATATCAATGAAAGATAAGTAAATTAAAAGTCACCCCACACTTAAAATCCATGTTAAAAAATTTCATCAAATATCAATCCAAAATCCAAAACTTGGGCAGATAAAATCAATTAAATAAAACAAAACTCGCAAATTGAAAATGACCAATTATTCACTTTCTAATAGCAAGTTCATGAAATAATACTTGTTAGACTTGTATGCTGTGCGGCTAAATCAGTAACAATATATAAAAAAAATGTTAAGTCAATCCCTATTTAGTTCTCTAAAGAAAATTTTTACTTAAATTTATTTTTATTAAATAATTACAATTAATATGAATAATTTATTAAAAAATTATTGATTTTTGCAAGAATTGATCTCTTATTCATCACCTTCATGAGAAAAATACTGAAATCCTTGAATTTTACCGGTTGAGTAACTGCCTGTTGATTTCAATCTTCATTACAGTCTGCTAAAATTATATTTAAAGTATTAAAAATTAATAAAATTTAACGAACGAATCGATATTTGAAAAAATTCTATTAATGTCGTCATTCTCTATAAGTTTTGAAAAATGTATCTGAGTGGATGAATAAAAAGTATTTTATTAACGATTGAAAAAATAGAGAAAAATTGTGAACTAATAGTAAGAATTGAAAAAAATTGAGCACAATTTTCGTAGTGTCGTTTGTTGGTTCGAAACCGAACTGTTCACATATAAAATATTATAAACTTCCTTAATTTTATTTGTAATGAATTAATGTTTGAAAAAATGTATTAACCTAAAGTGTTTTCCACTACAAGTTTTAAAAAATGTATTCGACCTTGAGTGGATGAATAAAAAATAATTTATTAACAATTAAAGATTTAAACAAGTTTTATATATATATATATATATATATATATATATATATATATATATATACAGGGTGTCCATAATTAAACAACCGTACTTTAAATTTACCTACGGACGAAACTATGTTCAGAAAGTTATGAAATTTTGTAATAATGTAGGGATAGGAATTTGTTTGAGCGAATAAAAAAAAACTCACACGAAAACTCATTCCGAAACTATTTTCAAACAAGAGATTTAAATGAAAGAAGAAGATGAATCAAAAATGCAAATTTTTGTCGAACTCGTGCAATTTCCGTTTATAAAACCTAAAAACCTTTGCTGAGATTTCGATATGTCGATAGTGTTAATCAGAACGTCCTTACAGTTACCAGATCGAGCTTTGGTAGTTAAATTGTTTCACTAAAAAAATGATTCCGCAGATACATATAACGCTTTGCCCATGTTATTAACAGGATAACTAAAGAAATTTAGTTTGGATTTTAACTGGCTCTAAATATGTTGTTTGAAACGAAAAATTCTCAAAAAATTATGCATTTATTCAAAGAACTGAAATAAAAAAAATAAGGTTGAATATGTAAAAATCATAGGTGTAATATTTTTATTATAGTAAAATAATCCTATGGAACATGATAAATCTTCTATTCGATTAACAATCTTTTCGGTCTAAAAGAAAAATATCCTTTTGATAAACACCGCCAATTTCATTGACTTAAAGTATGTTTGTGTCATTCCGCCTTACTATATACCAATTCTTTTAAAGGGGATTAAAGGAAGTATTTCATGAAAATATGTTGCCATTTGCCATACAATTTTTTTAATTGAAAGGAGGGGTCAATTTAACAGGTTGAATGATGAATCTATTTGAAAAGTAATGGAAATATCTCAATATTTAAATAAAAATATGAAAAGTATTTATAATTTCAAAAATCACACTAACTTTAAACATAAATCTAAATTGTGTTGATTTTCTTCCGAAACTCCTGTGAATTAAAAAAAGAAATTATAACTTTTTTTTACACTTAGAAGTTGAGATTTGTTTAATATACGGCCTCCGATGGGGTTGACCTCTTAGCGGAGAAATTTTCAGTAAAAGCAAATAAGTATGTCTCTAGAATTAGTGCGAATTTCAGAAGGAAATTTGATATACATGCATGAAAACATCAACCGCCTCATATTATTGAGAAATTTCTATTTCAGTAACGGAAAAAATTTCGAGATAGTAGTTAACTATATTAATTATTTGTTAATTAGTTTGTCGATTTGAGCAAACTTGAGCCTTCTAGTCACTTCTTTCGATACCAATTTTGGGAAGATGCAAAAATAAAGTTACAGAGATGTTCCTTTTTTTGTTATCATTGCCAACCATGTCATAGCAGCACTCGCTTGTGTGCTGAATAAGGAAATTACTTCAGGTTCTAAACCTATCAAATTCCGATTTCCTAATTTTCCAATTAAATAAATATTCTTAAGAATTAATATTTTTTTTAAAAAGTTCGATCAAAAGTTCGTCCGTAGAGTTAATATATTTTAATATTTCGAATACGGACAGGAATATTTCCATGCATCTTTTACCAGATTTTCTTTGTTTGCAAGAGTCACGGGTCTGTCAGCGTTCTCCGCAATCTCCTCCGCTCCAGCTTTCAACTCAATCAAGTACTCCGCTTCCAATTCAATTCAATCAAGTACTTGATCACCTTCTCTATAGCAGTTTACGCTTAATATGTTCTCATACTTCTCTTAAATTAATGAGTCTTGCAACGATCTTGTTCACTCAAATTCATAACTTGTGTTGCGTTGAGTACATCTTTTAACAACTTAAGACATACGATTTTTAGGCATCCAAACACGATGAAAATATCGATTATCTCTACAAATGACCTTTTAAAAAATTTCTTGGATATACAAATATTTGAGCAATCCAAAACATGCTTATTTTTATCTTTACGTTAATTAGAAATCAAGATATTTATATTTTCGTAACGATCTGTAAACCGGATGTGGACATTTAAATAGCCGGAAGTACCGATATAAAGGGCAAAAATGTTAAAAATTTGTAAAAACACACATTTAGTTTTAAATATGGAAAAAATTTTGCATTGAAAAATGCCAAATGCCAATGAGAGTTTCAACGATGTTTTTTTTGAAAATTTGTACCTAAAGTTGTCTTTGTTGAGCTCCAAACTCTCAGATCAGGGGCATTTATGTCTGTAATACATTTTAACAAAGGGTTTTTAGGATTACTGAACATCCTAAAGGTTATTGAAATGCATCCTACTGCAAATGCATTTGCTGAGCTCGACAAAGACAGAATAAATAAATCTAGGCGGCATTCACTGCCAAATGCAAAAATTGACAGAAAAAAATGATTTAAAAAGAAAATTTATTAAGATTTGAGGAGGAAGAAGATATAACCTATAAATTTGGTGAATCTTAAAAATTTAAGCTCAAAATCTGTTATCAAAAAATTTTACTGTATACTTTAAATGCATTTTTCTCACAATTGAGTTTTAATTACTTTTTGCTCATATAGAATGATATAACTCAAAATATAATTATCATATTACTATAAAATTTGGTGGAATATGTCTTTATACTATTTTTTAAATGATGAACTAAAAGAATTTAGAATGACTGATTTTTTTTATTTACAGTGTTTTTTTTTAATAATAAAGTCATAAATTTGCTAAAAAATGTATGTAGTTAATTTTGGCATAGGTTTGTTTGGATGAGAGTAATATTTTTGGGTACCACCAGTCTGAAGTCTTTTAAGAATTTGCTTAAGTTTAGGCCATTAAATGCTAATTTTCAAAAAGTGTTAAAGTTGTTTTCAAATATTGGCATCCTATTACTAATTTAAATAGTCTTCAACAAGGGAACGTGATTATTGTATGTCTACAGCATGTTTTTCTAAAAAAGTACTCCGAACGTGTTCTGATACCTTAAAATTTTTTTTAAATCTGAGTTGCTCAGAATTTTTTAATAAAACAATGAGAAAAACATTTATTTCAATTATTTAACATAAAATGTTATTCAAAATAAGAAATAAATAATAGCATTTACTTTTTTATAGGATGGGACATGTATAATCCCCTTCACAACTTCAAAATGTGTATAAAATATTCAATAACATGTTTATTTTTGTTATGAAACAATTTAAGCGTTCATAATAAAATAACATGTACCGAAATGAACGACAAAAATTCTCTGCAGCACACAATGCATCAACTTTAATCATAACCGCACTCACCACTTACTGATGCGTTTTAATTTGTATGCTTTTTTCACTCATTTAGGCATTTACAGCTCGTGCATAGCATTGTTATCTTAATAAAAATGTCAATAAAATATAAACTATATGGCTAAGAGTAGCTTGAGATGGACTAAAATATATCTCACCAAGCATACAAAGCTAATCAAAGTCTACCTTTTAACCTTCCTAGCTCCAAAGAGTTCAACTTCTTCCAGGTATAATATAACTTATAGTTCCTAGAAAGGATAGTAAGATATGGATAGTAGTACTATAAGTAGAATAACCTTTTAAAATAGATTTTATACTATGCTCTTCAATACGTTGAATCCTATGCGATATCCTGAGCATATCGAAATAATATCCCGGAGCATTTACTATTAATAGAGAAGGCAGACAAGAAAAAACAGAATTGTAATAAAAATGACTTGATTGGGGTTTCCCCCTTCACAGTTCCAAAATAGCCTTAATGGCTCTTCAAAATGTGGCGCAAATATAACTAAAATAAACTGAAACTTATCAAAAATAGCTTCGTTTGATATATGAAGATATTTCACGGCCGTTTTCTCCTGAAAGTTGGGTAATATTAAAAACTAGATACTTTGAGAAAATTTTAAGTTGAGGTCTGTAGGGTTAAATGGTGTTTTGGCAAAAGTTCATAGTTTTTTCTTAATTATAAACCAAAAAGTATAGTCGAATTTTAGAAAAAGTAATTCCTGTTGTTCTTGTTTTTTTTTGTCATAAAAAATCTAAAAGAAATATTTGAAGGAAATCCTCAGATCCGTTATCATATTTCTAAAAATATATAGTAGGAAAAAATCAGAATTAAATCAGAATTTTATTAACAACATCTTTTTTTTGGTACATAATGGTACTTTTGGTACTTTTTTGGTACATACATAATTTTTTTTAAATTAAGTCATTTTTTATATTTAAAGCAAAGAGTTTTCATATAAGGATTATGATTCTTAAAATTAGCGAATTTTAGTATTTTAAGGAATTTGAAAACAGACGTCTTTGATAATTGTTGAGATTTTAAAAGATTATTTTTTTATTTCAGTATCATAAGATTTTTAAAACTTTGAAATATTTTTCTGAAATCCTTTGTATGGAAAATACATTTAAAAACTTTGTGTCCGGTGTAAAATAAAAAAGTGTCATTAAAAAGTTCGCATTTCTTTAATTTTTTCCGCTCAAATTTAATTGATATTACCATTTTAAACTCTCAATAAGCTTTTATCTTCCGCAAAACTTTTAGAAACAAAAATAATCAAACTAATGTAATAAAGACACATCTAATCTTGGGTCTTTTTTATCAGTCAAGTTTTCAGAAATTAATGGATGTTAAACATGATCCTAAAAGAGTCAAAAAAAGATAGCGAAAACTGTCTCGACCTTTTCATAGAACTTTCGAAACATTAATTTGTTCTTAATGAATAAAAAATAGTCAAAATGGAATAGTTTTACTTCGTGCTCATTCTATACAATGATAACATTAAGAAACGTTTTATTATTATGCAGATTATGTCTAGACATTATTGATTTTCTTAAGAATATGCCGTTGGTAAATCAATTATAAATATTTTTAAAATGAAAATGCCGAATACCTCTACGATATTTTTTTTAATTCGCATTACTTAGAACTAACTCATCCTAACTGAGGTAATGCATTTACTCCAGCATTAGCTTGTGGTCTTAGCACAAAATTTATTGAGCAAAAGTGTAAAACTAATGAATAAATGCTGCAGTTAGATCTGATATACTTTAAAGGGACTGTAAGAAGTTACAATATATTTTTTCGATTCACGTGTTTTTTAAGCGCAGAAAAATATGAGAAAATCAGTTACTGAAATGAAGCATTTATCAAAGCTATTCAAAAATGAATTAAATTGGATATTATTACTTGGTATGTGCATTTGAAACTCTAAAATTAAGCAGTTTCTTAGTTTATTTTTAAATTATGATACCGAAGAATTTCATTTGATATTCTTGACCACTAAGACGACACTTATTCTATTAGGTCTACGCTCCTTAAATTGCATTACTTTAAACGAAAAAAATATCGATTCAAAAGTAATTTTTTGAATTAGTCAATGTTTCTAGATATTACTGGAGTAAATTGGTCGATGAAGACATAGTCTAATGAATATATCGTTACTATTATTTTAAAATATCGTTTCTAAAAAATCACATACTGCAACCATATAAAATTCAATGCAGTAACTGAAAGCCTTTTTTAAAAGTATAACAATCCCATGTCACACACAAAAATTAGAAACCATATATGAGTAATCTATGAAAGTGTGTTATGAAGTTTTGGTTTTCCTGTAAATTAAAATATTTTATCACAGTCGGTGACTTTGAGAACCTCTAGTTACAAGAATTTGGCACATTAAGTGTAAATATTAATTATCATTTTGGACTACTGAGTTCTCAGGTATAAAAGAACTTTCATCACTCTGTCAGTATTATAGTGCTGGGTATTTAAAAAATCTTCCGAAGGAGTCTTTAATTGTTTCTTGTGATCATTGTATATCTCTTGAAATGTAGTGAATTTCTCTCGCATTATACCAAAGTACGATAAATAATGAAATAGTTTGTACCAGAACTTTTAAATTTTCGCAAATTTTATTCCGATCATTTAATTGTAGACATATCTGTTTTACAATTCATTTTCTACAGAGTTTGAAATAAATAAAAATTTATTTTTAAAGATAAAAGTAAAAGGAAACAAATATTTCTTTTTATAAAGCCTTTACAATTAAACTTTCTCATTATTTTTGAATAAAGCCTTGTTTTATTTAATTTCTTTTTTTCTCTAGTTTTCATTCTTAAACTAACATTATGTAAAACTATACTTTTTTTTACTTAATCTATAGAAGGTTACTGAATTTGGAAATTTTTTCTCATATCAGAATCATTGTTTTGAGATAATGCCTTTGCGGTTTTTAAACTGCAAACAATATACGAGTTTAAACTGAAGTGCTACTTTTTTTGCATGTCCGATGTCTGCTTTTTCTCGTGCGGTTGTTTCTTAAGCGAGTGGTGTATTTATAGTTCATAAAAGAAAGTTAAAAATGACAAATGATGCGTGAAAAATCGCGTTTGATCTCACTCTGAATTTATCTAAGATCCAATTGTAATAACTAAAAAATTACAAATAATTTATCTTTAATTGCTATTGAATCCGCTTCCATTCGATGCAAGGACATTCAAGATTCAATGCAAACACAGTTTAAAATTCGATTGTCTTCCACGTGCGGCTCTTGATGGACAATGTCTTCCATGATAAATATGGAAGGTATTGTTGTTTCACTGACGAAACACTCTCCTACTGACAATTTCGATTAAGGCTTCACACTTTTAATTGTAATCGTAGATAAAAATTATTTTTAAGTATTTTTTAAACAATCAAGGAACACTAAGCTTTTAGCCACGAAAGTTTTTAGCATACATATGAAAATAAATTAATGTCGTGAATTTTTGATAAATATATCCACATTATCTTTTTACTGGTTTTGTTTTAATTATATTACCGCTTTGCTTTAAAGAAACACTAGGGTTATTTTGGGAAGTCTTCGTTATTTTGAACCGTGGTCACATGACAAGGTCGACACCTGAGCTGGCAACCCCCTTCCTACACAACATTTCGAGAGGACGTTCGGCCCCACTGATTGAGCGTGCCCCCAGACCCGCTTGCACGGCGGCTCTCTGGTGGAAACCCTCAGACTCCGAACAAGCGACTTCGCCACCAGGCCACAGCGACTCTTTACTCATTTATTTATTTGTTTTACTGATCTCTATCTGTTTGGAAATAATTTTACGTGGCTAATTATTAACTGCTGCTCCTTTTCCCCAAAATAATATAAGGATATGTAAGAGCTTTTCTTTATAAACATAAAGGACAAACATTTTACAATAAAAATATCTTCAATGGTTAATTTAACTGTCATTCACATATTATAGAGGCCTTTTTCAACTTTCCAAATGTGAATGAATTTTCAGCCTACCAAGCATTCTCGGTAAAATTCGAAATTAACTTCTAATATAGTTCTAATATTAACTTCTAATATATCAAGTTTCTTTTTTATAGTTATATATCATAGGTTTTGCTTTCTACGTTGCTCATATTACCATCTTGAAATAAGATAAATCGCCCTTCACCAGATTTTCTTCACTGTCATATGTAATGAGTTTTCGTATCTTGGCCGTAATATCAGCATCCTACTGGCCAGTCACATTTTTACCATTTAGTTAGCCTGCATTTGGAATCCGAGGAAGTTATACCTGAAAGCTACAGCCCACTGTTCCAAGGCATTGTCCCGTTTTTGTATGACTTCGTCTATTTAGATTTTTTTAATGCATTGATTGTTTACAGCTGGACTTTATCTTTTTACTGACTTAGCCGCACAACTTTTAAA
>JAOUZG010047196.1:2574634-2597828 GCA_026289955.1 Argiope argentata
TAATGATATTTTAAACTCTAATTTTAATTGTAATTAATTCCCAAAGTTTTGTCTTAATTTATCTCATAGTAACTTCCTTCTAAAATGTTATTTCATGATCCAATCCACTTTTTCTATTTAATAAATCAAATGAATTATCATAATATGCTGAGTAGATGGATAATAAATCACTGATGTAAATATTCTTTTAGAGGATTCCTTCAACAAATAATAAATCACTTATATAAAAAAGATTTTTTTTAAAAAAAAATCCCGTTTCTCTTGTCAAGGCCAAATATATAAGAATTCCTGTCAGAAATCCGCACGGGTGTGATTTATGAGAACATCCGAGTATATGAGACCAGAGATGGACGTTTCTTTTCTTCATTCGCCCTGTAAACCTCCTGTTCGTGTGTTGCGCAGCGTACCTCTTGAGATGGAATAAAACCGAAATTAGAAAGTTCAATATGTCTTTTCTCCATGATTTTCGGTCACGATTCGGCAAAATACTTTCCAATTAAAAATGAATAGTGGGCATTCGTTTTGTTATACTTATGCATTCAAGATGAAAAAATATAGACGAATCGATCCCAGCTATTTATCAAACAAGGAATTTTGGAACTAGAGTTTCGAAATTGTGTTTTCATCAAGTGCAACTGCGAAGAGGAGTATTTACCATTGAGGGAATCATTTTAAGAATATTCTGAAAAGATTCTCAGACTAATAAAATAAATTTATTCATGATGTTCACAAGTTAACCATTAAATGTGTAAATAATAAATGGTAATCAGTTTCCTTACTTTAAAACTAATTAATTCACTAAATGGTAAAAAATGGTACGGATTTTTTTAGATTTCTATTTTATTTTCTTGATAACAGTAACTGCTGGTAATGAGTAAAAATGGATTAAACATTCCTTCAATCAATATGCTTTGCAGTCAAATTTCGTATCGTCTGAAAGGAAAGGACTTCAATTTTTTTTAAAAAATCAATATTTATGTTAAATTAAAATCGTGTGATTCGAAAGTAAATTTAATATCCAACCAACTCCGATATTATAATTGTTATTGAAACTTGTATTGCACGAATAGTAGATCTATAAATGCAAATTTAGTATAAAGTCCTTAAGTAGGTGTAAATAGAAATTACTAATTTTACAATTTTTGTGAATTTTTCGAAAACTATTCTTGGTAAACACACAACTTTTTGGATTTCGATATTTCAGCATTTACTCACACTACTTTTTACTCTTTCCCCTTTTATACGTGAAAAAACTCATGAAAAAATTACTTACATGAGTTTATTTAATTTATATTTATTTATTTATTTTCAGTTTTCTTGTTTAAAAACTCATTAAAGAATATTACATGTGTGTTATTTATGCATTTATTCCATAAGTTTAGATAATTTTTCCTTATGAGTGAAATTTTTTATAAGAAAGATATGATAGCTTCCGAAATATCTTTTAAAGTTCGTAAGACTTGTTTGACATTGGAAGCGTCGCTTTTCAAAATCTTATAACTCTTCGAATAGTCATCAGCATTGGAGATAGGTTATTTTTCTGACTGTAAATTGATATAACAACAACGACAAAAAAACCCTTCGATAGCCGTAAAAGGAAAATTCCGGGATAGTAGTTAATAAAATTGGTCAATCCGTTTCTCAATAGATCAAATCGAACCCTTCAAATCATTTCCACCTTCACCAATTTCCTGAAGACGCAGCCATAAATAACAAAGTTACTGAGATGTTTCCACCATTTTTTTATCGACTATTGTATGATAAAGCTTTTAAAAAAGAACATCTAAAGGATGCGCATCGTAAAATAAAACAGAGATAGTAGGTACAATATGAACATATTTTAGAACTAATAGCAATTAAAAAATAGAGAATTTTTTAACTCTCAGCTTTAAACAAAAAAATAATCTCCCACTATCGATAATATTTTTTATTAATAGAAATTCAAGGGATTAAAGAAAAATTCGAGTTGCATGCTATTTCACTCTAGTGTCATTTAATATTCTCTTATCTATATTAATAAAAATGTATCTCGAAATTCGTTGCTAAGCGCAAAACTAGAGAACGGCTCGACCGATTCGGCTAATTTTTTTTTAATATTTTCGTTAAGACACGAGGATGGTTCTTATGGAGAGAAAAAATGAAAAAACTGAGAGGAAAATAGTTAAAACGACACTTTTCTTAATTTCCCGCCAAAAATCTGCATTTCCTTCCCCCACACCACCTGAATAGGATAGCAGGAAGTAATAAATTATGATTTGTTTAGAAAGAAAGACGCGAATTCAGTTGGTTTTCATTTCGAGATAACAGGATGTTTAAAAAAGAAAGAAAATAGTTGCTTTTATTATTAGTCTGTATGAATATTTAATCTATGCCTGCTCGAAATAAAGTCTGGGCAGGGAAGAAAAAAAATAACAAAGCGAAAAAAAGGTTTGCAAAAAGAAAAGTAGTGAAGAAAAAAAAGGGGAGAAAAAAAAGAAAAGAAAAGAAGGGTGTGTGTGTGTCACCATTATTTCCTCTGTGCGCGGCATTTTCCAAGCGGTTTTTAAACTTCCGCATCTTTTGAAAACCAATTGTGTCTTCATTTGTTTAGTGTGTTTACATTTATGAAAATTAGAATCTCCTTATTCTATAAAAACGTAGAATTTTAGACCTTTCCCTCCACCATTTAAGTAAAATATCAATTTCGGGACAATCATTGCTCGGATAGAAAGAGAAAGATGAGTAGTACAATGAACAGAACATCTGAAGAAAATAATACTATAAATGAATTATATGATTATCAAAATTTGTTTGGTTTAAAAATATTTTGGGGAAAAACCTGTTATGAGACACAGCTACATAAAATATTATATGAAAATTTTAGCGAGCATTAATACTGGCGAACCGACTGGTCGCCAAGGGCGGCTAGTTCATGTATAGTTCACAAGGCTTAGCAAGCATTGGACAAATTAAATCTTAAAATTTTAGCGCTTTACTTTATTTTTTCTGTCATTTTTCATAAACTAGCTAAAGTTAGTTTTATATTTTTTCATATGTTCTCCTCAATGAGTGTAAGCCGGAAAAACATACATATAAAGGTTGAAATACATCAAAATACATAGCTGAAACTAAAGAAACAGTAATCAATTTACAGTTAAATTCAGTTAATGACAATATTTTATATTTTTTTATAGTTTACATTGGATGCTATATGCCAAAAAATGCATTCTTTAAAACATTTATTTCCTTAGAATATATTTCAGAAATTTGTTAAATGGATGTGTGAATGAATGCCGGAATTTTTTTTTAATTACACTATTTACCCTTTACGGACAAAACTATTGAACATGTCAAAAATGTTTTTTTTAGTAGGGGGTAATATAACAAACTGAATAAGTAGAATAAAAAACTTTTACTATTTTTCGTATTAACTAAATAATTAAGGAAATTAGGAATTATAAATACATTTCGAGTTATCACTCAGTCTGAAAAGTTCTCATTTATTGAATGTATTTTGAAAAGAAAAATTTCTTGAACAATGAAATCCCTGTCTTCCGGAATGTAAGATAAAGGAATACCTCCGAGTCCATTTGTTGACTCTTTCGTAATTATGGTAAAAAGGGAGGCAGTAGACAATGTGCACAGGTGTCTGTTACCTGTGGAAGGAGCAGCATATAATCCGGGGACCGCGAGGGCTTGGCGGTAAGGTCTTAGCTCATGAGTCTTAAGGTAAGGTAAGACTCGTAAGGTCTTAGTCACCTTCATGACTAATATACTTTTAAATAATTTAATTTGATACGGAATCCCTTGTGAGTGGCCAACTTAATTGCCAGACTTGAATCGCATTGGATTTCTTCCTTTGGGATTACTTAAAAACTAAAACCAATGAAAAAAAATTCCACGAATAAAGTCTATTTGATAAGGGCTTTAATTTATGTTGCTTAAAGTTGTCCCTTCTGGTTTCACAAATATTGTTTCTTTTACTTCGCCAGAGAGAAAAGTAGTTTTTGTGTCAATTTGTATGTTTTCTCATTTTCTTTGAGAAGGATAGGAGCAAAGGTTTCATTGAAGTTCCCTCCCACTCTTTGGGAGAACCCTTTTACACATAGTAATATTTTATTTTAATACCTAATAGAGCCATAAAATTACTTGTCTCTGGAAGATGCACAAAATCCCACGTTTCATTTTTTCCAAGATAATTTATTCTTTATTTATGGCTTTTTTCAACTCATCTGTTCTAGGAGGTTAATTGCTTCTTCATATGTCTGAACTCTTACAATATCCGTCACATTTAATTCTTAATGATCTGAGATTTTAGAATTATTAGTGAAAGCCTTATAAGTCAGATAACATCTGAATCACCAAAATGGTGACCCGTCACCTAGAATAAGCAATCTTCTTCCAGCTGTTGTGGTGCCTTCTATCAGCAGCAAAGGTCTTGAGGCGCATTAAAATATAGCAGCCAACATCCCCAATAACTCACACACACACTCGCCATAAGCTTCAAGCAAATATATCGTTCGTCTATCCTGATATCTAACCAGTCTCTTAAACCAGATAGCACCTACAGCTCACAAATAATTACTCGTGTATTGTGGTTATGTTACTCGCCTACAAACTACAGCGTTGCAAGTTCGGTTCTAGGGCAATCTGCATCCTCTAAAGATGTTTGAGGATTTAGGCTGTAAAGAACATCATTATTTGAGTTTGGGGAATTACTCGGCAAATTATTTTTTATCCCATGTTAAATAATAATAAACAATAATTTGACATTTTTGGTGAAATTAGGAATTCTGCATTTTCATTAATACAAAAAATTTTATTACCTCTGTAGTTTTGATGATTGTACCAAAAAGATTATAATGATTGTACTTTTCCTCACATCCAACCAAGATTCTTTTCTTAATTTTTCTAACTTCTTCCGTGAGTGAGCAGGCACATGCATATAGGCTTCTGAGCCAAAAATTCTTAAAGGACTGAGTGAAGCAGATTTTTCAGTCCATAATTCAAGGGGAATAGAATTTAGAGCTTGAATTGTAGAAGCTCAATTAGCAATGTAAACAGTTATGTTTACAATATCGACCTATAAATGCAAAAGCAATTCTTTGGATTATACCATGAACCGAGCACTTTACACAACTGTTTGCATATCTCTTTTAGATTCCCAGTTGCGATATGGAATATAAAGAGCTATAGTTTCTTAGTGAATACTCTCTGGTTTATAAAATCATTAAAATTGGAATTAATGATAATAAAGGAATAATAACTCACTGCGTCGGCGTGAGCCGTAAAAAAGAAAAACACGTGATTCTACATATATAGCCTGTAATACATTCGTACAATTTAGTTAGCTGAAAGATAATTTCATTTCTGTTTTCTACAATTGATTAATAACAAGCATGTATTGTTCATTCCCAGCTGAATACAATAAATTAGATGATAAGTTATAAATTAATAATATGGTGCTTTATTTATAGGTCATTTCTGTTCAGGGATATGCAGGCTTATAAATCCAATGCAGTTTGTATTAATATATGGTTTGGTTTAATTTGTTTTTATGGCGCAAAAGCTACAATTGGCCATTCTGCGCCAAATACATGATTTGTGTATTAATATATGATATTACAGAGTTTGAACCTCCCAAGTGATTAGATACTTTCATAAAATATTCAATTCATGGTCTATTTCATTCTATATATCCTTACATGACTTGAGTGCTCAATAACCTTCTGTATTTTTTATTGAACATTTAGAAATCCCCGTGCGCCACTATGTATCACATGGGATTTACAGAAGTATACAACACATTTCATAAATTCTTCACATACAGAATAGCTACTCACACAACGACCAACTTTAATGATAGGAAATGAATCTAGAAAAAAATTTATTTGCCATGAAACATGGAGTTGTCATCACAGTGTTTACTTTTGGGATCGATTAAATAATAAAGAAATGATGCGAGACGTAAAGTGTGAAACAAAGGCTGAATGGATTTCAAATTGATAATGGAACAACAACCCAGTTTCATGAAAAACATCAAATAAAATGCAGATTCCTTCACTATTCCCACTTTACTTTAAGTATTCCAAAGATCTGTTGCGGACTCTACCTCTTATTTACATGATATCTGCCTACTGCCAATAAATAACAATGGCGTTATTAATGCAACAGTGATGTTGTGTTGTTGTAAATATACATTTCATTAAGACTATATTATATTTTTATCTGATGTTTTTAAAGTTTATTGATAAAGGAACCTTTTTAACGGTCTCTCGGATCTATTAGCAAAAGTGACCCTTGTAGTTTGTTATATAATTATAGAATAATCGTATACAAATTAAAATCAATTCTATTTCATTTTATACCAGAACTTAAATAGCAATTATATAATATCGGTAAGTATTTATGAGATGTGTTCTGAATTCTTTCGAATCAAGCGGCATTGGTAATCCCGTAAAAGGCAGTTTTTCTTCAAACCTTTTCGAAAAGTCCTATTTCATTTTTAAAAGGGTCAGAATTTATGGAAATTTAAGAAATTTGATATGATTCAAATGTAACTTATTACGTAAATAGGCTCAAGATCTATAATAATGTTTTCGAAAACAGATCCCTAAATTTAATTTCAGATCTTACTAATATTATGAAAGGTTTGTTAACTATTGGTGACCACTTTGAAATAATGATTGTATTTTTCCATTTCAGAAGGCCGTTGGCGACAGTTAAATTATTTCCACTAAATCATAAACAAACAAGAAAAAAATCAGCAAAATTGTGGTGACCTTTTTAAGTCCCTCCGTAACGGAAATATACCATCTTATTCCGAGGACTGATGGCAACAGTTAGATTATTTTCTCCAAGTTATCAACAAAAAAAAATCGCAAACAGTTTGGCGATTTTTTTAACGAAAAATTTCTTAATCATTTCACCTTTTTATTTGGTATTTTAAATAAAAATAGTATGGAGTTAAAAGTATCACTAAGAATAACAAAATGTATAATGAAAGGAAGAAATGAATCCCAGTCGACTATTATTTCAGAAGCTGCTGATGTTATAATTTGGACGATGTTCACACAAAAGTTTTATCGCTGAAAATACTCATGGTGCTCGTTTTGGGAAGTATTCCCATAAATCTCTGTTTGTTTGCTTACGTTGTTTGGAGGCTGAGAGTTTTACAACCTCCTCTCAGAAAAGAAGCGGCTAATTTTCAGATAATAAAGAGGTCGCTTTCTCCATGAAGGAGACTTATCGATTGCTTCCAATGCATCGAAAATCGGTAGTCAAGCATTATGTCCTCAACTTAACTTGATAAATTATTTAGTTTTAGGATTAAAGGATTTCCTGCTGACAATTTCTTTAATCGGAATTTCAGCATGAGGAATGGAATAGAGCTTTCAACAACGGAACTGTGATAAAAAAAAAGTATGAAATTTATTTCTTGTTTCGAGTTTGCCTAAATTCAGGATTTCCCGAAAATACAGGCTGGCCTTAAAAAAACTTTCTCTGTTTCGTGCTTCTACAGTTAAAACGAATGAACGAAATGAAACTCAAATTTCATATTCAGACTGTAGAAGGCATGAGAGATGAATTCTACAGGGAAAAAAACGTACTGCAAGTTACCGATAAGAGAAATATTGGCATTGCTGTCACGTGCAAGTGAGGGAATTTGCATATCGAAATGGATTATGCGAAATATCTAGTGCGTATGTGGTTGCAGCGCCCTGTGTCCTTTCTTTTTTTTTTTTTTAAAAAAGCAAAAAAACTTTTTTTCAGCTTTTTTTTGGGGGGGGGGGGGGGCTCTTGATTGTTATTTGGGATTGACAGTTGATGTGTGCTTATTATGAGCCATCCCTTACTTCAGCATATTTTGCTGATAAAACTGTTCTACGCTGAGCTGTGTAATGCCATGGGTGCTTTTACGCAAACCTGTATATCTTGAAACAAAGCACAAGACGAGCTGTTATGAAAATCAAAACTGACAGCTTATACACAGTAGTGGTGAAGGCATTGAACCATATGCTTTTTATGTACATATGAAGGGCAGAATATTGAACATCTTGCATGGCGTCCCGGAGTCCTTAATATTAATGAATAAATATTATTTTCTGTGAATTCATTCATAACTGTACTCCCACAGCGCCAGTATCTACCATATCTGAAACGTTTGGTATCATTTTTTTCTTCAGATTTCATCTGTCCATGCCTTCCATAATTTGAATATAAAATGTGGTGTCATTTCGCACAATAGTTTTAGCTACAAATGTCGCCCAACTGGGAAAATTATTTTATAGCCATCCTATATAAACATACATTTAATAGAAATTATTTAAATGATCAATAACATGCATCAAAATTTGATATGTATGCAAGATATAGGATAAAAGAGAAGTGTCATTTCCTTGATGATTAGTTCTATCGAATTTCAATGATAGTTTCCCAGTTCAATATTTCAACAGGAGATACACTTAACTTTTAGAAAATATGTCAGAACTTAAAATTTACAAATTTAAATTAGTTTTTGTAATTCTATATAGGGTGCGTCATAAATTTGCAGATTTCTAAAAATAATAAAAAAGTAAGGCTCGAAAACTTCGAATTAGTAAATCAGAAATTAGAATAATAAATTCAATTAGTTATTAACAAGAAATAAATATAAATTAAAAATAATTATAAATTTAAATTGTAAAAGAAACTAATCAAAATTTCAAACTAGTAAAGAAGCTTTATTGATTGCACAGAAACGTTTCTTCATAGATAAATAAAATACTGTAATGAAAACGAATCCTTTTTGACAACACGTATTTGAAAATTAAAGTCTTTCCAAAAGCTGTAATATATGGTATTACGTATTCGGCAAAACTTTCATTAGAATGTAAAATGTCACGATTTTCCTGACGCAAATTTCTCTAACTTTTTATTTAAAAGTTTATGTGAAATAGCTGAATTTGACGAAACCATAGCGGATATTCGCTGCAAATCGCTTCAGGTGCTTACAAGTGTTTTGATAATTTTTTCACTTTTAAAAGGCATTTATTGTAAAAATTGGTACAATATATATCAATAAGAATATTTTTCATAATTTTGTACAATTTTTACATATTTTCGTTCAATAAATCTTGCAATTATTTGTTTTCGAATTTGGGTGGTCCTCCAGGTCGTTCTTTGTCATTGATATCGAAATCACCACTCTTAAATCGTTGCAACTAAAACTGACAATTGCAAAATAAAAGAGAATCATCCCCATAAGTTTCCAAAAGTGTTTTATGGGCTTCGGCAGCAGATTTCTACAAATAAAAAAAAGAAACGAATGTCGAAAATGCAATTTGGAGCGTTCCATGCTTGGGGTCTTTATATATTGAATAACTCAATAATACTAAATATAAAACTTTCAAAATGATACCAATAATCTAATAGTAAATTGCTAAAACTCCAAACCATTGTCTTTTATATAGATACATTGGCATGTTTACCAATAGATGTCGCTGATTGAAATGCATATATGCAGCAAATATTATTAGAGCAATAATCAAGTTCAAAATGTTTTGGTGAAGACATGAGCGAAATGTGACTCCAGAAAACACCACTTTCTAAAGTTTCTTTTTCTTTAATCATGGCTTTGTAGCGAATATCTATCGAGTTACAAACCAGTGAAGGCATCCGTTTGAGAAAACGGCACTCGAATAGAAACTGCTTCCGATATTTAGACACATCAGAGACGACAATAGTGTCTACTCCCGCCTAAAATTGCTGTCTTCAGGTAGCTATTCACCAGATTCCCGGCTTTCTCCCTCTTTCATTTGAAGAAAGCTTATTCTCGTGAATTTGTGAGAAATTTCGAGCACTTGCTGTAAGAAATCAGAGGAATTTTGCTGTTTTACTTAATTGCAGCTAGTTTTGAAAGGTAGTTAATGGAGTTAAAATCATGATATCTGTCACCTATACGTTTAATTTTAAAACAACACCAGAGAAGTGAAAATAAAGAATAGACAACGAATATCAAATTAAATTAGAGGAACATATTTGATGACCATAAATTGTAACAATATCTACGCTATATTAAATAATGCCATTATTAATATTTTCATATTTTTTCTCTCCCCAAAATCCATAATTATTGATTAAATAATTCTGGAAAAATTCGTAAAGTTTGTCACTTTACGAATTTTTTGGGTCATTCTGTTTGGATAACGAATCCTGTGTCGAAATCACAAATAAAAAAACTAATTGCGTTGAAATATAAAACTTTTCTTAGCTGGGTAGAGCACCGCCGATATAAAAGAAATGCAGAAAAAATATATTCATAACTATACAGAATATAAGAAATAAGAATTATTCTGAAAATTTTAATATATATTAATTATTAAAATCAATTTAAGTCACTGCGCATTCATTTATCTTCTGAATTTTTGAATTCAACATTTCGCTTGTGAAATTATTACATTTGTTCATAAATCAATTGAAGTGATCCGATGTGAGCAAATCGAAGTTAGAACAAAAACTTTTTTAATCATGAATTGTATAGATTTACGATTTTCAATTTACGATTCAATTCTAAATCATATGCCTTTGAATCTAGTTATACGCTATTCAATTCCAATTATTAGCTCACTCTCTTCCTGTGTGTATGTATGTATACATATTTTATATATATATATACATATTTTATATACATATTTTATATATATATATATATATATATATATTTCAAATTTTCAATCGTTAATAAAATACTTTTTATTCATCCGCTCAAGTTCAAGTTAATTTTTTAAAATTTGTAGAGGATGATATTTGGTTTTAATACAGTTTTTCAAATATTAATTCATTAATTTTTTATAAATTAATTAAAAACTAACTTTCTCGCCAAAAATCTTCATTTCGAACGAATTCGTAACGAATTCGGTTGGGTTTTTCCCACGCTAATGAGATTAGGCTTAAAACGTTTTCGGCAGATTATTTCAAAGGATTCTGTTCATTTTCTTAAGATTTGATGCATTTAAAACTAAACATTGTTAATTCATAGATTTTTTTGAATTTATTTTAAAGTACTTAAACTCCGAATTTAAATAATACAGAATAAAGAAAATTAAAAATTTCTAATTTGTATTGTGTTACCCCAACTGCAGTAGAAAATTCACGCATTTACGTTGCCTCAATTGGCGTTGAAAATTCAACGCCAATTGGGTCTGTTTTGATTTATTCTGAACGGATACGAATTTAATTTTGTTTTGGCCAGGTATAATTTTTTGATCAATAATTTATGTTGTAATTATTTAATAAAAGCAAGTGAAATAAAAATTTTCTTTATTGGTCTAAGTAGGAATTGGCTTAACATTTTTTTATATTACATGTTTTATTTTAAATCACATTCAAGACAATCTTTTATTTCTTTATACTTAAAATGTAACAAATCTGATTTTAAAAAATTATTGAGACTTGTTTAAATAAAGGTTATTCACTGCACTCGCTTTCCCATAGGTGAAAATTTATCATATATGGCATCAGTGGTTCCACCTGTGCCTAAAATTTTTAAATTCGTTTACAATAAAAAAATCCTAAAATACACCTTAGTTCGAGCTCATCGCACTACGGATAAGAAGAGTCAATCTCTTTCAAAAGAGCATTCTTCAGCTGCAAAAAAAGAAAATAAAAATTCTCTTTTCAAAAATACTCCTTTCTAGTGAATAATGCAATAGGAACTACTTCCAAGATTTTTATTCTTCGCCAGAGAGACTCCTTTTTCCGGATGAGTGTAGTTTATAAGAATATTTGGATATTCAGGCAGCAGGATAGTGTGCCGACGATAGATTTATGGAAATACCTGTGATTGGATTTCAAAGAAATAAGAATTCCGGAGCGGTTGGGAATGATTCTAAAGCTATTACCGGCTGCGTAGATTTTTATCGCTTCATGCATTATCTTTTTCTGGGATTTATTATATTTGTTATTTGATCTAACAGTAGAAGTTTAAGAAGAATCTTTTTATAAGGTAGTGATATAAGCAAGAATTTCAAAGTTTTGTGATATGGCTAATAATATGGAATAACTCCCATTAATAATGAATAAATATTAATTTGAAAGAAAGACTGTCGGAATGGAATTGATGATCACACAATAAAAAACAAATGCACCTCTTTAATATGATTTGAATCTTAAGTGCGTGAATAGAAGTGTTGCTTGTTAAATGAGATCTGGATTTTACACTGCGTGAATTAATTCCATTATTCACAGTTAGGTTAGGTTAATTATATTAACAACCAATTTTTAATGCCACACTAAGTCTATTTTGGGACGGATATCGTTATTTAAGATGGCGAGGACAATTCTTGAGCAGGTATTTCATCTGATAATTGAATTAATTCGAAATTTCCCAAATTCTAGTCACTAAGTTCCGAACTTTAATTCAGTTTCTAACATTTATAACCTATTCAAAAACTTTTCTAATTACTTTTTATTAATAAGCAAAGGCAGATATTATAAAAATAGTATTTGAGAAAAATAAAGTGAAATCTACCTTAATATAAATAACCTCAGAAGGTCATATTTCTCTTTATCGAAAACTTATATCAAGCAGCAAAATAGTGATTAATGTTTTGAGATCGTTCATCGGTTTTTAAGAATTGATATATACTAAATTGAATTAGAAAAACAAAATTAAATTTTAGTAATAATAAAATTATAATCACTAATAATATTGATTATAATTTCTCTCCAAATGTAGAAATTATAAGCAATAAAATATTCGCTATGATTACAATGGGTAGGAATAATAAATTTTTAATTTGATATCCTTGCTGCTTTTAGAGGTTGAAAAAACATGCGTTTTTTAAAATTTGCCTCATTAAAAAAGGACGCGAGAAACTGAATTTTTTGTCCCATAACATTTCATTGCCCTTGAGTTCAAAATCTTACCTGGAGGCATAACTTTGCTTTGCATTCAGGTTACGAGTGAGAATTCGTAGAACTAATACCCATTTAAATTCTGCACAGTATTTGATATTGGATAATTAATTTGAACGACTTCTCTGAGTAATATTTCTGAACTTCAAAACAGATTTACATTTCATAAAAATTCAATATTTTCATCGAATTAAGATTAACACCAAATTCTTAATTTAAAAATGCAATTATTTTAATTTCCTAGTCTTTCAAAAAGAGTTTTACTTCCTCTTTTAATATTTTCATTGATAGCGGTATTCGTTACTGAATAATAAATTCAATACAATTATATCAATTTCTGAATTTTAATTCATTAAAAAATTGTCTTCTCATTCTTGAAATACACTTTATATAATAATAACTTATTTCAAATAATCCTGTGTACGCTTGCATCAATTGCACTGAAACTCAGTATTAAGACTCAACAATCAGTTAAAATTTTATAATAATAATTGCTGCAACTAATTACAAAAACATTTAATTGCTTTATGCTGTTGTATTAGATTTCTGCATTCTTCAGTTTTTATCCATTTCCACATTTAACCATTTTTAAAATCAAATTTCCGTTTCTCTTTTGTGTTTTATTGATTTATTAAAAATTTTGATTAATGGCAAATATCTCTTTATTTTAATTTCAGTATAAAATATGTATATTAAATTCGTACTTCTCTGTTTGTAAAACTCGTTGAAAAAAGTATGACGTGACATCAGGCGCTTCTTAAGAATTGACCATTAATTTTCATTCGTAAATCATTCTGAAAATACAATTTAGTAATTATCTTTTCTAGTATTAAGACTCAAAAAATTCACGTAAAACTAACGCGTACAGATTGAAAACAAAACGGAGTGATACGCTTCTGCATTAGAAATGAACTAAAGCATTGATATTTTATGCTATTATAAATATTTGCGTAAATATTTACAATATAAATAAATTTAAAATCCCAGATAATTTACCCATCAAGTTAATTGAACTAAATTCATAATGTATCTGAGCATTTATTTAACTATTAAGCTTCTTTCATTTTTTTATGCTGAAAGCAATAATTGCTACATAGAGCAGAAAAAGCAGTACGGAAACACGAAAGAATAATTGCTCAAAACTGTGAATACGGTTATCAAAATAATGGAAACATCTGGAAATAAAAGTAACATTTAGGAATGACATTAAGAATGCTTTAGTATCGATTTCTATCTGCTATATATTGATTCCGGTAAATCAACAATATCATTAACTTCAGTTGAACAGACAGACAATCCGTCATCACAGATGACATAATCGTTAAAGTCTACCCCAAGAGCGGATTCTTTCCATATGGCTACTTCTGAAAGGTCAAATGGAAAGTTCACTTATTCGACATTTTCCATTAATGGGACTGGAAATGCCGCTTTCTCAAAGCATTTTTCAGAATTGTTATAAGAGAATGGCAAAATATTTGGGATAGTGGAAACACAAGCCGTACTGTTTATAAAGTCATCACAAGGGCAACCTTCTCCTGGACTCACGAAGAAATCCTGTTTGTCACAGGATGCGGTCCATTAGCTTTTTTACTTCACCGTTTCCAATTATTAGATGATGACTATTGCTTTTTAGGAGAAATCATTCATCTCATCTACTTTTATGCACCCTGCAATTTTGCTCTTCCATGACTCCTCCGAAAACCCTCATCTTCACTAGAAAGTCTTTGGTACAAAACAGTCCTTAATAATTCATTCTCCAGATTCCAAAAAATTAAATAAAAATCCTAATTAATCGTGGAGAGCTGTTCTAGTTAGATTAATCCAATCAATTTTTAGTGTATTATTTAACACATCTCGCATTCTATTCATAATAAGTTCTTAAGTCTCCTCTAGTATTTCAGTTTTATAATTGCTTTCTATTTTCACTCATGCTGTTCGTTGTTATATTCATTCACCCAGTTTTATTGTACGCCATATATTTTTTATTTAGTTTTTATCGCCTCTAGTTTTGTTATATGTAAGCGTATTTTGTCATATGTTTCTTTCAAATTGATTGCTATGTAATTGACTTTTTAAAAATAAAATACACCTACATATATATCAAACCGGTAAGGAGCCACATGAGCTCTAGAAATGGAGATGTGATGTGGTGTTAAATGTTAAGAGCCTTTGCCACGCAAAATATAGAGTACTTTAAAAATCTAGTATCGTTTAACGATGCTAATAATTATTCTCAAAAGCCACTTTTTGTAATTAATATTTACAAAAGAAATGATACTCATCTCTAGTGGTTAAATAACACAAGCAATTTTCTGGAGAGAACATGATTTTGCGACTTTTTACATATCAAATTGTAGGATGTGTGGGACATTAATCAATAAATAAAATAACTTTTCGGTTTTGTGTTTTATAGACTTATCTTAAGAACATCAGACTTCTGTAAACAGAGAATTCTTCAAATTTTTCTTGATTACAGCTTAGTTGTGTATTTTGTAGGAAAGGACTTTCTGTTTTTAAAACACCACACTTTACTGCGCCATCTGTTCAGAAATGGCTTGAAAATGTCACTAAAATTAATGTTAACCGCAAGAAAAACCAAAATCCTCATCAATGACGTTGTTAGATAAATGTTATCACACTCCTACATATATTTGTGTCATGTTTGTATTAATGAAGTAAAATAATTTGGTTTGTAATGTGCTAGCGGACAGACAGACTTCAGACATATACAACTCAGCTTTTAGAATTAGTAGAGATGATTGCAGAATGTAAATTAAATACGGACTGCTCTTTCATCTAAAAAAACAAGGCAATGATGCATAATGAAAATGTTTATAAAATATTTAAAAGTTTTTAATGAGCTACTTTTTAAAAATTTAATCAGAAAATGTTTGATTTATTCATTTTTTAAGCCAATTACGGGATATGAAAGGCATGAAGGAGAAGTTTGAATAATTATTTGTGTGTTTTGAATTATGTTAATATTCTTGGGGTCATACTAAAAGAATCGCATATAATGTACATTCCCATTTATCAATAATTACATTTTAAAACAATTTAAAAAGCATTTGCATATTTTATTTATCTTTCTGCTATCAATTGTCTTTACAACTGTTATATTATTTAACTATCACAAATATTTCCATTTATTTGGTAAATAATTTAGATGCATTGATTGGTTGCTATGCAATGTTATTCAAAAGCATTTTATATATAATTATTTGAGTTTAACTTCAACCCCCCCTTACTCCCTCACATAGGTGGCAAAGGAAAAAAGAGTTATATTTTAAGAATAGGGAAAATAAGCGGTACACTGATACTTGCCCTGCTCGCCATTTTATGGAAGTACGCCTCTGTAAATTGGTTTAGTAGAAATGATGTTATTTTTGAAAAATAACTTTTTTGATTGGCTATATTGATAAAAATTACAGTATACGCTCATTGTTTATAACAGCTGATGAACTCTGACATTTTTGCGATGTGATGTAAAGAAGGCCTCTTCTACCATCATCCAATTTTTTTAGTTGTCTTATCATTGGTATTGCTTGAAATTGAATGAAATTGAATGAAAAAATTGGAAGAATACTGCATTCTTTATTTTCTTATAAAATAATGTAGTCCCAATAGAATTGAAATGTTGAATATATTTGAAAATTTCAATATTAATATTTAATATTATGAATGGAAATACATAACGATATTCAAATGTCCGAGAATTTTATTCATTATAAATATGATGAATAACAATCAATAAGTTTGAATAATCAATTCATAAGACAAAATGCTGTTAAATATATGATAAATTACACTATGCATATTGTTACAAACCTGTAATCTTGTTTCCAGCACGAATAGGTTCATCGTAAGAAAGACTGTTTTACAATCAGCCCTGTGGGTGCTGGTCTGGTGCCGCATTAGAAAGATTAGATAGATTTTTCCGATAAATATGGCGACGAATTTACAACAAAATAGATATTGCTGGAAACTTCGAGAATTTTAACTATTCCTCCAATAGGAACTGAAATACACCTGATTGGTACAGGAAACTCCTCGTTCAACCCCCCAGGGAAAGGCTGGCTGTCTCAAGCGCCAATGAATTGAACCAGAATCGGAGTTGGAGTCGAAGACAAGAAACGAGACGTCGAGATGAAACGAAGCAACCGCGGTAGAGTCCGAAAAAATGCCATCGTTTATGGAGCTCAAATTTTTGTGAATCTCACTGTGCGTCGAGTCTTGTTGTTTATTGTGGAAGCAGCATTGAGCCCTGTGAGGAGTATCCATTCGTGTAGCAGTGTCTCGACAGTTGGATACAGCTAAAGCAAGGAAACAGTGGAGAATTTCAACTGTTTGTAGAGCAAAGCTCCAAGAATTCCTTCCCCTGCTTAATCCTGTCTGGCCGCTTTGTGTGTTGTTGTCGATTACTACTTCTGGGCTACTGTAATGTGCTTCTGTTTGTTTCCTGTGTTGGCCTCGGCTGTATATAGCAGTCGTCTTTGTATTTGTCTCGTCTGTGTACTCGTGTTCTTTGCGTAAATAAATGTCATCGTCATTTGCTGCTTAAAGACTGTTCATATCTATATCGATCATCAAATCTTAAAAAGAACCCCTATGGACGAGGAAGTAGCAAATCAATAATAATATATTATGCATTTCATTGAAAGAGAAAATTATAGATTTATGGCTGAATTTAAGTAAGCTTATAACCAGCGTACTGTCAGTTTTTAATTATACTATTAGTTTAAGTCGAATTAGAAGTTAAGTTATTATTAGTTAATTATTAGTTAAGTCGAAATCGAAATTCTCACTAAAGTTGCTGACTTCTGGAGAAAGTTAAAAAGAAAATGCAGCTGTATAATATTTTGTTTTTCAATCGACACCAGATTTTAAAAAATGGGCATAACACTATAGGTTAACATGTTGAGTATTTTTCATATTACCTCACGAAATTTTCTTTATAAACAGTTATACTCAACATGGTAGCTTCTGTTTATATTTTTAATATTTACTAATTAGCCGATTTCGGAGATCAGCTTATTCAAATGATAGTTTAGTTTAATATAAATTCAAGATTTATAAAATTTATTTACTTTTTTCTCTTTTTGTTTATGAAATTAAGCATTTTAATATTAATTATTTTGAACTAATTTTCTCCAAATCGTGCAATTCAACAGCATTAAATAAATAAAAAAAGAGGAAGTTGTAACAAATCTACCCATCATATCAAATATTGGATGAAAGTGTTAAAGGATACACTGAAAAGCGAAACAGAATAATCTCAAAGAAAAATTAATTTTTCAAATAATACATTCTAAGAAGAGTAAAAAAAAAAATACTCACTAATTTAGGTATCTAAAGAGAAGAAAGGCAAAATGCAATAATTTCAAAATGAAAATGAAATTGAAAGCCTGTGGTTAGAAGTCGAAACGAAAAACAAATGTTAACTATCTCACTACAAAAAATATTTCTTTAAAATTAATGCGAAAAAACATTTCACGAGATAAAATTTATGAAAAGAAATAAATCTTTTCTCTCGTTAAGTTGAAGTTGAAAAAAAAAACCATTTGATAGAGTATTTAAATTCAAAATGATGGATAAATGAAAATCATTTTGATATTTAATGCACATAAATGCATAAAAAATTATTCATAGTAACTATAACAATGGCAAAAGTAATACGATTAAAAGATTTGGCAAAGTTAAAATATTAGTTCGATTTACATTTCAAAAATGAAAAATATAGCTACCTATCATAGAAAAATATTTTTAAAATTTGTAAATTATATAAAAAATTATAATAAAACTGATATGAATGAAAAAATTATTTTTGAATTTTAAAGTGATAGAAAAATAATTTTTATAGAGACAAGACTTTTGAAAAGTATGCAAAAAGTATCAACATCTTGTATAATTTTGAGTTTATTTTATTTTATTTTTGTAAGATAATAGCATTTTACCTCTTGTTTTGAAAGGTATATGTATTAAATTTCAACCAGATTGAACAAAGATAGTATGTTTTTTAAAAAGGCAAAACATCATTCATCCTTTTACGCATTCTTTTTTATTTTACCTTTACCAGCTTCATCTACCTTTATAAACTTGCTTAAGGTACGTGAAAGCCGATAGGGAAAAAATCTCAAAGATCTATGTTATAACATATAGAAAACATAAAATATGAAATTAAAACATGCGACATACCAACATTCAGAGCAATTTAGAAAATGCTGAAAAAAATTTAAACTGAGATTAACAGCAAAAACAAAAATTTATATATAATATTAATGTAAAAAATATTAATTCAGAGGAGATTAATGTACAATTATTAAAAATGTATATGTAAATAGAATTAAGAAAAATATTTATGTGTCACATATTCTGAAATTCTCAAATTAGAAGTCAGTTAAATATGTTCCCTGAAAAGTTTTAAAAACTGGAACAAAAACTGAGTTAAGTTTTTAATTGAGCTTTCTAATCTAACATCTGGACTTTTCTTTCGTGTTTCCAAAATCTGCGCTCTAAGAAAGAACATCTGCCCTGGCTGCGACACAGTTACTCTTCTCCCTTAAGAACCTCTTCTGGTACGTTTTGAAAATAACAAGCCCAGTAAGACTCTTACTCGGAAAGCATCGGCCTTTAATCGCTTCTGATTTATTGTATCAAATCTTTCTTTGTAATCTTTCTTTCTAACCTTTTATACAGCTAGACCATTTGTGCTCTCAAATCTGTCCATGGCTTTTTTTCCTTAAATCTGTCTTAATTTGAGCTTTTGAATCGAAAAGCCTGAAATCCAAGAGCAATTTTTGGTTGCCAGTTTTGCCATTTCAGCGGTTCTCCCGTTTTCAATCTGTCCGTCTCTGGACCGGCGTTTTATCTAACGTCATTTAATTCCTTTGTTTTACTGTTTTTTTATTTTTAATATCATTTAAGTTCTTCTCTTTTTCATTTACCTTTTCTAATGTTGGAAGAACAAATTTTGAATCTGAAATGATTGCTCAGTTGTCTCAATACTGTTCAGCTGCAAGCTTTCTGATTAAAACCTCAGCCATAAAGGCTGAATAGATATATAAGTCTATATATTCCATTTTCAAATTCTATTTCCTTAGTTCAATTCACAAAATTACAACCTAACTTCTCATTTATTCGTGATCCGTGTAAATCATTTTCTCATTTTCCTTTTCCAGATGTTCTCACTTCAGTCTTTGAACTTCCCGTTCCTTAATTCTGCTTTCACATTCAAAATTTATGATGTTAACCTTGATTTCAATCAATTTGGCACTGTGAATCTCATTGTTCATTTCAAAACGTGTTTTCTCTTTTTTGTCGGGTGGTTGGCATCCATTTAAAACTTGTAATACATCATCTGATACCGTATGATTTGATCTGACAGTCGAAAGGCGATTATATCTTTAAATTGATATTAATTTATTTTTTAGCTTAATATTAACATGGTCCCAATCTATCCCAACAAAGAATAATCTATTCAACAATTACTAAATGCATTCCCTTAATAACTCGAAATTCCTGTAAAATACTAAAGTTTTAGTGCAAAATCGTATATGTTTTGGAATGTTGCTCTTTTTTCAAAGTTTAAAAGGAGCAGAACTTTACAATGGTTCATCATTACACTTATATTTAGGTTTTCCCTTAGGCAATATTATAAATTAAATACATAAAATATTTCAGACTAATAACTTTAATAGTATTTTAGCAATCGTGTTTGAAAAAACGAAATTTTTGAGAAAAAATCACATTTCGAGGAAAACGAGCTTTTTATTTCTGATTTTCAATGGAATGAAAAAAAAATGTTGCTTTGAAACTTCCAAACTGGATTATCCTTTATTTTTCTTCAAATTAATATATTTATTTTTAATTTTTAATTTCGGAAATCCTTTCTTTTGTCTTTTTCTGTACTCTAATGAGCATGCATTGTAATCTGTTATACAGCTGGTATAAAAAATTTGACATTTCTTCAGTTTCTTTAATTTGAAGATGTATGTTGACTAATCTAGAGATATTGTTATAGCAGGAGTTAAAAGTCAAGATACTTTAAAGGTTCAGAGTCATCTAAATTGATAACAATGCCTCCAAAAACAAACAAATTTATATTGAAAATATGGCAAAATAATATCAGCATATGATAAAAGAATGAAATAGGAAAAGACAATAATTTTTTCACTGATTTCAATAAAATTAAGGAGAAATGTTTATTTATATCATTATTTATAGTTCCATCTTCAGTTATTAAGTTCTTTTAAAATGTCTTTAATTTCATTTATAATTATCGTAAGAACAAAATAAAAACTGATTTGAGTAGGTAAAAGAACAAGCTTTTAGATAAAGTATTGAATTGAAATTTTCTGTCGAAAAGGAATTTTCAACGCACGTGAAAATCTTTATTTAGAATAACGAAATGCCAAAATAAAAATTAATTGAATCTCATAATTTTTAGATATTTATTCTGTCTAACAAATTTTTTACATTTGAACGTAGAGACTATAATTATTAATTTTATTCTATTCAAAATATTGTTGATGAAAATTTAGATCAAATACTGATACAATTTTTATTTACTGTTATTCCTTAATTATATAATTAATTATTTCTTGTTCTTAGAAGCTATTAAGGGCTTCCCTTACCAATAAGTGCAAAGTTGGCGAATTTAAAGCTTACCATTTTATTCATCATTTTCATTTCTTTCTTACAAGCGTCGCCGAGGAAGGCTAGTAGTTTATAGGACGAAAGTAATCAATGAATTTGAAATAATTATTTGTATTCTTAACAATTTAAAATGTTTTTTCTTCTTATACAGGATCTAAAAATGCAATAATTTCTTACCACGCCCACATTCTAGTGACTAAAAACAAAACAAAAATTCTGTCAAAGAAACAACAAATATTCTTCCAATAAGATTGAGATTTCTTCGTAAAATGTGATCAAATAAACTACCCGAAACGCGAATTCTTGAAGAGAAATGCCTGTGCCTTTACTTACTTCTAGTCGCCACATTCCATGATTTTATACCATCTCTTAGCAATAAAAATGCTTTATTTCTTTTATTTTAAAAGACTTGCGATCTCATTTGTCCATTACTTTAAGACAGTAGAAAACGAATGGAAATAAATAATTAATTGGCAGGGGTAGTCTTCCAAAAACTTAATCGTATTTTCTTTAATAAATATTTTACCCAAAAGGACGTCTTGCATGGCATTGGCTTACAATAGCTATATATAAAACTTTGGCGTGAATTTAACATTTATGATGGATCTCGACAAATTTTTTAGCAATTAATCACCGACACGCGGTTGATATTCTCTGGAAATCTAATTTGTGTTTTAGACACTTTTTTCCACTGTTTAGAGTAAATATTTAACACGCAATTATATTTGAAGTCACTAAATTAAATTTGATATATTTAAGCCATTGTATTTTTGAGTTATCGCATTTACATACTTCTGAAAGTACAGACCGATAGACAGCCAAACTCTAGTTGGATATGGTACAAAATTTGATAAGCATCTGCATTATATTTTTAAAAATTTCTTTTTCAAATTTTATCCATCTCGCTCTCTTGATTTGGTGGTTATCGTATTAAATTATTTTCGAACTATCGGACAATCAGGCCTCTGAAAGCATATACCAAAGATTACTTGTGTTTTTTTATTTGTAGATTTTTTTACAATATACCAAATTTCATTCATTTAATCAAAGCGTTTCTCAGTTATTGTCCAAGATAGACAGGCATAGTGCCAAAAATGTGTTTTTCGCCATCCATGTGATCTAAAACGTGATAATTCGTTAAAATCTCGAGTTCGAAATTTTTGACGATTGCAATAGTGTCTACATACTTCGTACATACATCATCCCCTTCTTTATTGATGGGGGGGGGTGTCATCAGTAATAATTTGAGAGGTTATCGCGGCACAGATAAGATTGTGTTTTTACCTATAACTTAGTAAAGGAAAAGGTCACATTGTATCATGCAGAAGGGCGTCGGCCAATTAGAACTGCACAATTTTGGCAATCCACGTAGCAAATTACAACACCATCACAAAAGAATTATTCGTAAATTCTTTTTCATTTACGCATAAAATCTATAAATTTAAATTGAATATGTTATTTTTTAGACAATAATCCCCCCTTACTTTTTTTTCTCTACTTACGCCTTTCCTGGGGACTTGTCTTCACGATACGAACTTGATTTTACGCCTTTTTTAAGACCCAGTACAAATATCGCAAGGAATAGAAATTGAAAACTAAAAAAATAATAGACGGGACAAGTTACTTAAAAGCTTGGTGATCAGTGCATTAAAAAGAAAAAAAA
>JAOUZG010047196.1:2598228-2617692 GCA_026289955.1 Argiope argentata
TTTTTTTTTCGATAAAACTGACCTTCTTTTGTCGGCATACTTTTATCTGACTTAAAACATTTGGAAGCAAACTGGAAGAGGTTTTGTGTTTCGCAAGCAAGCAGTCCTTAGATGTTATTTGATTAAGTAGATGCCTAAAATATCTCTGATTTGAACTTCTTACTTAAATAAAATGTTTTTTCAAATTATTACATTTTTTCTTATTTTAAAATAAATACTTTTTAAAACTTTTCTATCTTTTATAGTTTATAACAAAATAAAACCGAATTAAATCATTTACTCTCTTTATATCTTTCTGTGTAATGTTATTATGCTTGGACATGTTTAGCTAAATTTTTTTTCGCTGCCTATATGAAAAGGAAACTTTTTAAATTTTCATTTATCCCATAATAATTACATATTGCCTTTAAAAATATTTTTCTCATACTCCCCTCTCTCAGTGCTTTAATGTTTGAGCTTTCATTAAAATATTTTTATTGTTTGAAGTTATTTCAATATGAAAAGAACAGGAACTATAGATAGAATCATTTCAAAAGCAAACCACGTGAATCATGAAGCCACATAATAATTCTAACATAATTCTAACTATGCTTGATATTTATTAAAATAAAACAACTGCTTAGTAAAGATTGTGTTCACGGCATCTAGCATCATTCTTCCAAAGTAAAAAAAACTCTGTTTATAGTTAAGTTTATTTTCCGTATACCTGATTTGATATTGTACTTTTATCAAAGGAGCATTTCCAGTGAGAAATCTTTCTCTCTTCTAAATTTAAACTGGCATAGCGGAAATGTTAATCAAATTCCTTTACGATTCAAATTTCTGTTGCGCTTTATTTCACTTGTGTAAAAATTATATGCATTAACGGTGAATAGGCAACTTTAGTGTATTCTTATGTGTTTCCTGTTAGTTTTGAAGGTTTTTTACCTTTCTCATCCTTGATATTCTATTAGTAGAACTATGTTTATACATGCACCAGCCGCTTTTGGTGAAAAGGTGTGATATTTGGTTGCGATATTATATTATGTATATACACCTTGTTCAAATTTTCCATCAATAATAAAATCCTTTTTATTTATCCACTCAAATTCAAGTACATTTTTAAAAACTTGTAATGGATGACACTCGATGTTAATACAGTTTTCTAAAATATTGATTAGTTAATTGAATTTGATTAATTTTTAATACTTTAAATAGAGTTTTAGCAGCTTGTAACGAAAATTGAAATCAACAGGCAGTAAATAAATCGGTGGAACGCGAGAATTTCAGTTTTTTTCGCGTGAAGGTGAAGAATGAGAGTTAAATTCTTACAAAAATCAATGATATAAATAATTTATCAAAAAATTAATTGTAATTATTTAATGAAAAGTAACTAGGATAAAAAAAAATTCTTTGTTCACCTAAGTAGGAATTGACTTAATTTCTTTTTTAATATTACTTGTTCGAATGATATTTGAATTCAGTACTTCCAAGATCAGTTTGTCTCATTCGCTTTAGTTTACAGTAATTTTGAACACTTTATTAGTTATTTGAAAGCATTTTTTAATTAACTGATAAATATATTCGGTGAATAGAAATTTGATCTTCTGAACTTAAATCCAATTCCACGTTGAGACTCGTCTTAACAATATCCTTCACACATGATTTGTTGAAACTATGGTGATGCCTCTGATTATTAATCGAAAATGTTTTTTACTGACTCTATTGTCACTTTTAGATATACTTACATACGGAACTTAAATAGTGATTTGAATCTGAGAGTTGCCGAGATAACTTAGAATATCTATTAAACTAAAAGAAAGGATTCTTCATTTCTGTGTAAATGAAGCTTTATTTTAATTTTGTGGGGTTAGACTTGAAAAAAAAAGGATTTATTTTTCTTAAATAGAGCTAATTGATTTCACAATTTTGTGGCCCTGGTAAGGGTGTTTAAGGCACTTGCCCTGCCTTCCCCACCTAGTTACGCCACTGCTTGTAAAGTATTAAATGTTTGCATTCCTTTTTCAACTTCAGTACTCTTCATAATGTTATATAAATTTAAACAGAAATATAAACAGAAAATTTTGTATGAAATGCCACTTTTTATAAAGTATTATTAGCTATTTTAGATAAAGTTTCTTTTATATTGGCACTTCTTTAAAAATTCACTAGTTTCAAATTAAAATTTCAAACTTTTATGTTTAGTGTTTTCTGCAAAAAAGGAAAATTTAATTGCTTTAAGGAAACTAAACGACAAAACCCGTACTTTACACTATTTAAATTACAAGATTTTTACCACACCAAAGATATAAAACTTTAATTTTGAAAAATTGTATCATCAATCATCTGGCTCACATTAATCCTCAACATTTCATTGAGCTTATCAGAGATGTGTAAAGAAAATGCACAGTCAGATTCAATTCTGACATTAAGATCATTCCATTATTTTTTTTCTCCATTTACGAACCTTCCACACACATACACCCCTTCCCTAGTCTGTTTTGTTGTAGAATTACTTGGAATTGATTGCTCTTTTCCCGTCAACTGTAAAATTATGGAATCAGCCTCCCTAAAGAATTTAAGCAATTTTTCACGATCAGCTGCAAACGAAGAACATCAGCAAGCACACCCTAATTTGAGCAAGTAAGGACTTGAAAGAGGATCTCGTTTTCCTCATCATTGTTCAATAAAGTCTAACGTCTTGGTTTCTTCGAACGGAGACATTTAACTTTTATTTTCAATGATACTTTGAGGTTTATTATGGATTTCAAATATTTTCTTTTTCTACTAGTCTTTTCTTCATTAACCCACGCATAGACAGCCAATTGCAACTCAGCATTATCATAATTTTGATATCGGTGGCATCCCAACCAAGTCTTAATAGGTCCCTGAAGCCGAAATTCCTATGAAATAAACATAGAAAATACTCGATCCAAAAAAAAGGTTACAAGAATTTGAGAAAAAGACAAAATTGTAAAATGGCAAATTTGTCCAACTTTTACTGTAATTTCTGGCTAAACTTTACCAAATAATAAGATTAAACAGCTATGTAACAGGAAATTTAAATTTAAAAGCAATTCTAAAGAGGAATTAAATTCTAATTTAAATAAAACGAGTAGTTTTACTTACGTTTGAATAATCAGCCTGTTAGAATCACTCGACTATCAAAAACACTGGTTCAACATGTTGAAAACAAGAGTGTTGATTAAAAGTTGTGAACAACTTGTAATGATTAAAGCGTTTAAAAAAGTTATCTTTAAGTGTCTTCTCTGTGAAATGTGATCATTTACGCTTTTATTGCTTAGTTCAGGAACTTAGAGATATCCAAACATCCTTTATTTCAAAAATTGGCAGTTGTCCCAGTTTACAGCAGTTCATTTTTCACTCGTATATTATTTTCACATCATTCTTTAACAAATATCTTACGTTTTACCTTTTTCTATTAGAAATTTTAGTTAAAAATTCTTTTAATCACCGTTTGTGTACAATACAAATAAAAAAAACAAAGCATAAAACATTAACTGTTTTTCTAAAAAATACAATTCCTTTTCTGGTTTCGAAATTTTTCTAGAAGATCCCCTTTAGAAGATTGGTGTGCGTAGTGAACAAGAAATCAATAATTTCCATTTCAGTTTGAGAATTCTAATTTGCCGATTCTTGGATAACAAATGTTTAAAAAAGAGAAGAGAAAAGAACTATTCAGAGTTTAAAAGAGGTTCGAATATTCTAGGCACAACTTGGTTCAAGGAATTCTTGAGTTTTTTTTATGTGTAGGATACGGGCAGAACAAAGAGGGCAACCGCCATTGGAAGATTTATTACAAACTTATTACTTACTAGCCGCCTTGGAGACCAGCTGGTTCAACGGGATCACATTTTCAATTATATATTATATATTTGTAGTAATGAATTCTTCAGTAAAATATTTTTAAGCTTTAAATTTTGATTCCCATATACTATTTTAGAAGACACTCTATTCTATTCTTTGTACTATACATTTCATTACTTTATTGTCATCTGTCATAAAATTTGAATTTATGTCGAAATATGTCGAATTAAAATGCTAAATTGAAACATGTTTTTTTAAAAATTATGAGAGCAAAAATAAAATCATCCTGCATAGAAGTCTTGCCGGTAATACATTAAATACATATTTTTTTTAAATTTAAGCAACAACAAAAAATTATTCAATAAAATTTTTTCAAACATTTCAAAAGTATATGATTTCTGTATGTTAAATCACAAATTTCGCTGAAATCATCCATACATTTCAGTTTTCCTTTCAAAGGGATTTAAATGAGCACAAAAAACAATAATTCTTCTGTTTCAGTCAATAAATGCGTATACTTCTGAATAATTATAAATGGGAATTTTATTTAATAAAGTCTCCTTGGCAATCTAACTTTTAAATAAGAATAAACGGTTCAATATTCTGCGACCAAATCTGATCGAGGTGCAGATTTCGTCAGGTTAGAAGAAATATCATTCGTTCATGCAATCAACAGCTTCAAGATGGTCAATGGAGTGGACTAAAATTTCACGATTTTATAAAATAGTGATATTAAAATTTTCAGATCTCAAATAAGTTTTTTGTCGCAAAAGAACGGAATTACTCATAATACAGTTCCAAATATATTTTATTAAATGATCAATACTAAAATTTAAGACTGAAAATTGCAATAAAGATAAAAGTACTAAACTTCTTGGTAATAATATCTCAAGAAATATTCAACCTTTAACGGATCCAGTTAATTATTCGAAAAAGCTTTAAAATCCTCAAAACGATCAACAATTTATTTGCTTTATTTAAAAGAATTTCCCCTTCAGAAAAATTTAGTTTACCTCCATAATCTAAATTCTATATCTGCATCCTTAAGTGGTAGATAGAGAGTGGTTTAAGAAATTATCAAGATGGAATAATAGCTGACTACAATAAAATAGATGAATTGGGCTCTTATCAAAATTTATCACATTCTGTGCTAACCAGTGAAAGCCCCCAACAAGTGACAAGCAGAAATTCTGGAAACTTAACCCAAGTAGGATGACTGTCAATGATAAGACAAACTTTATGTTTATACATCGCACTACCTAATCTATCCCCGAAATTAAAAAGTTGAATTTGTCACGAAAGTTTATGTTCCCTCTAGCTTACTAAAAACTGTTATTCAAGAATAAATTAATTGCAACTCTTTTTTTAAAGATGTTCGGTTACATAATAATTTCTTTTTTTATAAAGCAACACTAAGGCTATTTTGGCATGGACCTCATAATTTTGATGGTTGGATGACGAGAACGGCGCCTTTAATGGTACCAACTCTAAGTTACCAAACAGCGTCAGCAGGAGGGTGTTTGGCCTCGAGGGATTTAACGTGCACCAGGTCCGAACAATGTGGAACAATGGAACCAGGTCCGGTGAAATTAGGCCTCGAACCTAAAACCCTCTACTTTTGAAGCCTTAACTTTACCATCAGGCCACATGCGGCTCCCTTTTAAAGGCAATACAATATATCAAATACTTATAAAATGAATAAGATATTTATAAGGTTAATCAATTCTATAGAGAAAATACACCTAAAGTATACCCCTATGATATACCCCTAAAATTTTTTTTTTTATAAGTGTAGACTAAATGCAAACGAGACCCTCAATAATAAATCTTTAATTTTTGAAAAACCTATAATTTTACTACTAATCTGATACAGCTAAATTTTATAAGACACTGATAGATTTTTTCACTGTTAACTAACATTCTAAACTTTAAGTTTTGTACTTGAAAACGTAAATTTGATTCAAGTAAATATTTTTTAAATTGAAAATCCCCATTTTTAGCCTAAAAAGTTCAAACTTTAGGCCGCTCTGATGATATCTAAATATTTTTTTTAAATTTGATTGATACTTTTTAAAAATAAATATAAGACGGTAGCAACAACTTTTTATCAGATTTTGAATTTCAAAAAACGAAAAGTGCTTCGTAATATATTGAAAATAAACCGTTTATTGAAACATCTACACAAATTCATCACATCGTTTGATAACTCTTGATACTACAATTTTGATACCTCTATAATTTTCAATTGAGGAACACCCACTGTACGTCCAGAATAATTGGATACAGGTTCAAAAGTTTCAAAGATTGAGAAATCAAACCCATATCAGGCAGGGGACGGAAGGGCAAGTGAAGTGGCCTATGAGGAAATGATTCGATTAATCAAGTGATTAATTTCAACTGAAGAGTCATCTAACCACCTCGAGTTAACTCCCAGAGGTGTGCAGAAACTCCTGAATATACTTGGATATCGAAAACTTCCCGACAAATCGATTCGCAAATCAATTTACTGAATAGACAAGTGCGTGCCAATTTGTAAGAGGTTTAACGCCTTTATCTATTTTCAATTTATTACACGTGTTTTGCTGTGTATAACTGTAGTATCAGTAATCAACAAGTATATATTTTTGTCAAGCTACTAAATCTTTTTTAAATCTCCTAATGTTTGGTAATCCTTTTAAATTATCTCGTTTAAGGTGATGGTGCTTAATATTATGTCTGAAACTGGCATTAAGGCGAGTATAGTTTTGCCCCTCTACCTTATTACATGTTTGATCTAAGAGCATAAATAACTATGGATTACTTTGGGATAATATAACGATGAATTTTTACTTTTATGGTGAAGGGGACTTTTAGGTATGTCCCCATAAAAATGATAAAGGACATCTTTTACTTCCCTAAAATGAGTTTTTAGATGTTCTGAATGGGAAAAATATCGCGTTTTTATTTGATCCTCTTTTTAAGGAAAAGCGGGAAAAGTTTACCTTTTCTGACGAAACTTCTATGATAACAAGTAATATGAAAAATTTAAGTCAATTCCTACTGAGGTCAACAAAGAAATTTTTATTTTAGTTACTTTTTATTAAATAATTACTATAGCTGTTGTTGTGTTCCGCTTCATAACGGAAAGAGGGGTGCAGTAGCTTCTGAGGGTATCGACCCCTAAGTACCCCAGGCTGACTTCTAACTCACACACGTCACAAACCCTTTTAAATTGAGTAGACATCATTCACGCTTTTCATTCATTCATCCACAGATCGTAATTTAGATTTGGGACATTGACCGATCACCTCTGAACCAGTACCCTCAGCGGAATTACTCCCGAAATAGAGAACTTTGTAACCACGACAGATTCAGTGTCCAACACACACACACTCACACAGTCTTCGGCTGGCGGGTTCGATCTCGCAGCACGTGAGATGTGAATCCAACGCAATACCAGAAAGGCTATTCGACCTAATAATTACACATACTATAAATAATTGATCAAAAAATTATACTAGCGTTGAATTTTCAACACCAATTGAGGCAAAACAAAATGCTTGAATTGTCTATGCCAGTTGGGATACGCAATACAGATTAGAAATTTTTTATTTTTTATTTCTGTATTATTTTAATTCGCAAGTACTTCAAAATGAGTCCGAAAAAGCGATTAATTAGCAATGTTTAATTTTAAATGCATTAAATACAAAGAAAATAAACAGAATCGTTTGAAATAATCGGCCGGAAGCATGTTAAGCCTTACCTCATTGGCGTTGGGAAAAAAACAAACTGAATTCTTTACGTATTTGGCGATGGGGAAATGAAGATTTTTGGAGAGAAAGTTAGTTTTTAATTAGTTAATAAAAATGAATGAGTTAATATTTGAAATAACTGCATTAATATCCACTACAAGTTTTAAAAAATTTACTTGAACTTTGAGTGGATGAATAAAAAGTATTTTATTAATGAATGAAAATGTGAACATATTATATATATATATATATATATATATATTGAATAATAACGCTCAAATTTGAGATTTGTAAATTGTACTAAAATATACTTATTCATAAGTCGTTAAAACCATTTGATATTATTTATTTTTTGTCATGAAGTAACTGGAGAAAGAATAAACTTTTTCCTTTCCATTTCATTCTAATGATGTTGAATATGAAATCTGAAAGATTTAGATATAAATTCCTTCAATAATATTAGCACGTTTTTCAATAATTTCAATGAGTATAAGAAACTACCATATCATATAACTTTACATTTTTCGTCAAACTGCGGATAGTAAGTTTTGTTACAGAAATAATTGTAGCTCAATGAAATAGATTACAGCATAAACTAGAATTTTGAAATTAAATAAATATAACTTTCATTTATATATTTTATATATAAAAGTGGTTCATGGTGAATTCCCATCATTTGGATATACTACTCTTCTTAGAAATTCTGTATCTCAAAACAGTACCCATAAGTTATAATCAATCCAAAAGTAATCATTATGAAATTCACCTAACAGCATTTCCTTTACTAAAATACTACAACATACATTGCATTTGGAGAACTTTAATGCTTCTAAACAAAGGAACTTAACCAAATTAGCAATAAATATTGTTTAATACAAAAAATATATATATAATGAATCCGGCCTGAAGGCTTTTTCAAAAACCGCCCTCAGGCAGGGATTCAAACCAGGGATCTTTTCTGTGAGGGATCTTAATTTGGTCAGAAAAATTGATCTTTCGTGAGAAAATCCCAGGAAATTGAGGTTTTGAAGATAAAATGTTATGACAAATTAATAAATTACACAATAATAATTTTTAAGAAAAATCTAAATAGGATCACAGCAAATTGCTCGAAACCAATCGACAAAAATCCTAAAACTATAAAACATAAAACCATTAAAATATATACCAAAGTTTTGGAAATAAAATTAGCATCATAAAGTTAAAAATCACACTATAACAGGCAAAAGTATTTTAAAAATTTTATCATCTCAATAGGACCATTGAAAGTTGCTCAAAACCAAACAACAAAAAGATCAAAAGTTTTAAAACCAAAATCATTAAAATATGAAAGCAAAGAACATACCAATTCAAAGAATAACTCAGCAAAACAGCGTGGTGTGAGTAAACATTAGTACAATCGTACCTCGTCAAACTAAATTTAATTTTCCCGCTTTTAAAGCTATATACGCCTACCTCGTTTGGTCATAATGCATCGCCATTGTCATGAGTAATTAAAGCGCCATCTATTGAGTCAAAATTCGGTGTAAATAAGCTCGAAAGTTTATCTTTGGTTTTGAAATAATAAGAAAATCGATTAAACCTTCCTTATTAAAACGTAAATTGCAAAAGTTCTGGCTTGATTCCCTGCCTGATTGTGACTCTTGAAAACGTCTTTAGGCCTGATTCATCATATCCTTCTTTTTGGTTTTTGCATTACATTTAATATGTTTTGATTTTTGCTAATTTGATTAACAGTATCCATTAATTACTTTTTCAAAAATAACAGTTAAAAATATTTTGTAATTGTTGCTTTCCTTGCAAAAACGACATCTGATTTACTGCAGTGAAACTGTGAAATTTTCGCAGCGCCGCAGTAATACGTTGACTCATTTTAAGTAAACTTTTATGCCTGCTAAGAACTTCAATTTTGACTTTAAAAGTCAAATCAATTTCTTTTCTAAATCCATTTTTCAATCGTAGATGACATTAGTTTATGGTTGTCCAACAGATTTCAAGTCAGATCTAACAGCTTAGCTATCAGTTTAAATCATTCAAGACTGCTATAGTCCAGGTAAAAGAATGTGAACACCGTTAGATGCGGAAGATAGCTCCTAGATGTTACATCCTAAGGAGAGCAAGAAATATTATGAATTCAATCGTTAATGCTGGTTGAAAATGAAGAATGATTGAATTCTCTATTTCCAAGTTGATAGCATTAAATGGTGTAGTAATCGGACTAAATAAATATTTTTTTTGTGCATTTGAATGCGTTGGTCCAGGAAGAGAGAGTTATGATAATACATAAAGCGAATGATTACATAAATCTTGATTAAAATAAATAATCACCTCTGTAACTAAGAACTAAAACTTTTTAAAACGTTCACAATTTCTCATAGAACGATTATTCATTGTTACTTTCAATAATCTGTATGCTTAAAATCCAATGATACGTAACTTGGTCCAACTAATAGCAAGCACGTAAATAACTGACAATGAATTACAAAGCTCATTGTTTTATTTTCCCCAAGAATTTAATAAAACATTCAAATATATGTATTTTTGATTTCTCTTCATGAATATCTGCAGTTTAATAAATGAGTAAGTAAAAAGACGCATTTATATAATAGACAATAAAAAGTTTAAAAAAAAATAAAATCAGAGTCTTAAAATTTACGTCCTGCAATAATGAAAATTCTTACACTAAAATCTCTTTATAAACTAAATCTGTCTCTCTCTCTCTCTCTCTCTGCTTCTTCTTCTCCTCGAACCGCAGTGGCCTGGTGGTAAAGTCCATACACAGCTTCAGAAAGGGAGGGTTCGAGACCCTATTCCACAGAACAGCCGTTTAAGCTGATCTGGTGCACGACAAATCCATCGGGCAAAATATCCTCTAGCTTGTATGGCGTGCAAATTTGGGGAGGGATTGCTAGCGCATGTATCCTTCAATTCCTTTAATCGTCGCTTAAAATCGCGAGATCCGTCCCAAAATAGTCTTAGTATTACTTTGAAATGAGTATTTAATAAAAATTAACTCTCTCTTTTTGCCATTGATATTTCCGGGTTTCTTTAAACGGCACATTTTTCAACAGATATAGAATTTTGAATCAAACTCTATACTTAGAGACATGTCTGAGATAAATACTGCATTTTTACCCTGTTTTTTTTAGAAAATCATATATTATTGCTCGTGTCATTTTCAATTGAAATGAACAATTTAATGAGTCTTCAAAAAGTCTTCGGATCCATATATTTCATTTTGAAATTATAGAGCTTACCTTAGTAATATTCTTCTTCTCTTTAGATATGCTAAAGGGGTCATTTTTTAGTATGTGAATTTTTAAATCCTTTTCCTTTTTTATTATCAATCATATTTTTTTGTCCTTAGATATACTGATTCCATGACTCTTAAGGGGCTCTTGAATAAAGAAACAGAAATATTTTTCTTGGGTTTATATCCGTGGATCATTTACGATAGTTCATTAAGAATTAAAGAAATATCGGTTGCAGTTCAAATTCTGATGAAATAAGTATTGAAAGATTAAAACTATTTTAAAAATTGCTTGTATTTTTTGTATGGTTTGCTTGTATGATTTATAAAGCTTGTATTTTTCGCAAATTATTGCTTCGATAATAAATAATATTTATATCGAAATCCTACGCTAAGTTTTTACAATTGTTGATGAGACAGTCGGCTTTTCTAAAGGATTTCCAAACATGCATATGGAAGCGTTATATACAGTAGAAACTTTTGTCGTATGCAATCCAAGAAAAACTCTTGTATAAAAATGGGTGAAATAATAGAGGCAACCATGCAAACAGTCGTTACAGCAATAACATGTTCGAAATCGTAACTAATGAAGAGGAAATCGAAGAAAGCCAGTATCAATTTTGTATCTGATTTTTAAAGACTCTATGTGAGAATTCAATTGAGAATGTTATCAAATAATTTCTCCAACAGTTACTGAGACAACGATATTTCGAAGATTCTACCTTTTTAAAGGGTGAGACACGGAACGATGAGCGCATTTCCTGTATTCTCTTTGACCTTGGATTTCTCCCATTAAATACTTTTTAGTTCAATTTTTTTTTCACGTGTATGTATGTGAGTGTAGTGTTATTTCTGATTGCGATTTATTTTTATTCAAAATTTTGTATTGATATGACTAGTTTAACTGGTAAAAAAGCTTTCAGGAGTGGTACGAAGAAATTTTTATATAATATCATTAAATATTTTGACCAAGAAACAGAAAACGGGAATTATTTACTTCTGTCGCACATTGCCTCGGTACCTTTTTTTCTTCTGTATTACTAATTATTTGTAATGTTTACGCCTCATAAAACCGTGTGTCTTCATTGTTAAATGTAAACATTTCCTCTTTTAATCTTACCTTTCACCCCTATTTTGACGAATTAAACCCATCATAACGCATGCACTAAAGCATGGTGAGTTTTACAATCCGTTGTTGAGCAGTAACCGTGAGTCATGTTTGACCTCAAATCAGAATCTCAAGGGCTAAAATCTAGGGAATATGAAAGAATGTTCAAATATATCGAACTTCAAACCAGTGAATCACGGATGCTGATTAGCTGTTTTAATGGTTTATAAAGCAACCAGTTGAACTGTTAAAATGTCATGTATTTTGCGATTGACACATTGCTGGAAAGTGGTTGCATACGTTGCTGGTGAATACACTGAAGGGCTACAAATGTTTCAATTTACTATCAACATTATACCAGCTGTAATTACATGGTTGTTTTTATTTAATTTTTGTATTTCTGATTTAAAGATGGAAAAGGATAGAAATTACCTTATGTTTTATTTTCGAAAATTAATGAATTAAATATTTTTTAATATGATAACATTTTTTCTCAGTGATTCTTTGAATTAGTTTGAAGCAACAGAATAGATAATTCTCTCAACATTTTATTGAAGCAATGAAATACAAATTCCTCCAGTATAGATTGGCATCATGTTTAATTCCTGATAAAATGCAAATAATGTGTTTTATTAACGGTGTGCTTCTGCACACAATACTTTTTTTTTCAATGTATAAACTCCTTGTGGGCCAACAAGTATGTCACAAGGCTTGCAAACGTAAGTCAGAGCACAATTGATAGTAGAATAAATTTCAAATATGCTCACAAACGCAAAAAAAAGGAGGGAAACCACGTAAATTCAAACAAAAAATAAAACAAAATTGCTCACATACGAACGGAAACATACAGTAAATGATATAATCCAATTGGAGAAGCATGATGAAATAAAAATAAAATATTCAAAATACAAATACTAAAGCATAAAAATATATGTTAAAATGCTTGCAAACAAACACAAAGAAATAAAGTCTAAATAATAAAGGCAAAAATATTATTAATTTATGTACAAGAGGACATGAAAGATGATTTACTCTGCTTGATACAAAGGCAGATAAAGGAAGGGGGGAGCTATATTGTTCGTTAGAAGGCAGTTCCTGAGTTTGTGTCTTTCAGGAATAAATTTGGTGCATTCAAACATCAAGTGTTTGACATTTTGGACTGCACTACTGTAATATATATACCTATTAGTCGTCGACAAATTGAAGCGTTTTAAATCTGTTTTTAAGTATCCGTGCCAAGTCAGAAGCTGATTAAGCTTAAAATTAGACTCAAAGTAGTTAGTCTTTAATCGTTTCTGTATGGAAGGACTGATAGGTTTGATAAAAGATATTTCATTCAGATATGATCTTATCTTTAAAGTCATTCTTTAAATGTTTGCTGCTAGGAATGCAATTAATTAATTTTGTAGCTACTTTGGTAAGCCAGCCAGCACCTTCATTGCCATAGATTTCCTCCAACAAAGGAAAAGCTCACAATATTTGAAACTCATGGGCTTCGAGATTGCTGCGATCAAAATATCATGATATTAAAGCAACTTAATTTGCTGTAATTTATACAATTTTATTTAAGAACGTGAGGTATTTTTAAATTTCTATATCTATTTTCGAGAGAAGGAAAAATATTTCTGCTTCATTCAGTAAATGTTGTTTAATTTAAATACCTTCCCAAATATTTTTATTAATAAAAAAAACAAAAACGATGAATAAATAAAAACATACATTGAAAACTAAGAAATAATATACCGATCAAATTAAATAAAATTATTTAGATTTTTTATGATAATTTAAATTATTACATAATAAAACGAAATATTTCAAATGTAAATTCATATAGTCCTAGTAAACACATTCATTTCACTTACAGAATTATCTCCAATGCTTTGTACCAATCCTAAGTGATTATAATGACTTTTCTAGGAATTTTTATAAATTTATGTAATGGCAAATGTCTCATCTTTTACTATAAGGAATTACTATGCATAGTTTAGTTTCATTGATAATATATTGTTTCTCATTTCTGAGAAGATATTGATTCTCATTTCTATTTAGTTTTATTGAATCGAATATTTTAGTCACTTCAGAAAGAAATTATCTTTTAAATAAAGGCACTCATTTGTCTGATTAGTCTCTTCAAAGTGTGGTTTCCTGTTTGTTTATTTTTTAATTATAATTTATTTTGATTATATATTTTTCTATTTAATAGCCATGTTGAATAATTATAATAAACTAACTATGCTTTAAGTAACCTTCAATTATTTGTAATTGTAAGTTTTGGTACGACCCTTTTTCTCTAAATGTGACCAAAAATCTATTATTTTTCTATTTCAACAGATTACTTTTGATAAAATACACAGGAGGTCGCAAATATTCCTTTTGCAGAAAAATATTTCTCCGCAATTAGGATTCAGACGAGAAGAGCCCTCTGTTGGGAAAAAAAGAATTAAAACACATTTTTCTCTCATGACGTGTCGCCATCTATTAAAAAAATACTAAATTATGGAAAGACTAATTAATTTTTAGTATTAGAAATGAACAAGAAATATATCATCTCTTTTTCTTTTATATTATCTGATTTTTTCCCTTTTTTTCATTTAGACTCGCTGTACAAGACTCAGGTACTTGATAAAACAGTTTTTCAGTTTTATATAGAAGAAGGAAACATTTGTAGTGGAAAGAGGAAAAAGAACGCAGATACAGACAAAAGGTTGTATTTTTAATTCCCGTGAAATAAAAATAATTGTTTATTTCACGATAACAAATTGTGTGAAAATAAGGGCGTTTTTAAAAATATGTAATAATCACTAACATAAATAATTTTCCACTTGTAAAATAAATACATTTTGAGCACCCATTTTAAAATATATTTTCAAATCCTTTCATATTAATTATCCAATTTAATTTAGATGGACTAATTAAAATTATTTGAATCCAATATTCATTTGAATCCATTTTTTAAAAGTAGAAACATGCAACGGCAGCATGAGTGTTAGTTCTGTCCATATCACTTTTACTCAGAGCAGAATACTCCAATAATAGGTGGAAAAGAATAATAGTAAAAAATTTCTGCAAAAATCTTTAAATTCGAAGCTTATTCTAGCACAAATTTAGAAAAAAATTAATGCTTATATACAAAATTTTAAAAATACAAAATACAAAATTTTAAATAAATATGAAGACAGCCAGAAGCATCAAAATAGTAAGAAAGCATGACAAGAAGAAATTATTATAAAGTATGAATTATTTTTAATTAAGAAAAATCAACTATGGTTTATAAAATAATGCACTGATAAATTAAATATTCACTTGGAAAATATTTCAACTATTGAGTAAACAATATCCCCTGTTTTTCACCAAACGATTTTTTTCTTCAAATTTATGCTGTATTTGAATTATGAATATTTTTTGTGGATATAAAAATACTAATTCCAAACAAATCTATCAAATACACTATTCAGTCTCCTTTTCATTTTCTTAGAGATAAAAAATATATAAATATTTATCGTGAATGACGAAAATGGGACAGACAAATCATTGACTTTAATTTTTTCATGTGTGAGTGAATGCAGAGCATGACCAAGTCAAGCTCAAGCCAATTATCTTTTAGAAATCTTAAAACAATTATGTATATAAAAATCTGATTGAAAGCAATAAAAATAAGTTTGTAACATGAATAAATAGTGTTTATTGTTCCCGAACAGAGACATTACGTCACCGAGACAAATTTATCTTCAAACAAACAGAATGTGTGTCTGAATATTATTGTGTAAAATGATCAGAAACAAGGAGAATCGATTCTCCGTAACTGTGATTTCCCAAGTCTGTTTATTAAAGCATTTTGAAGTTAGAAATTTTATTTCAATAGTCCTTTATATTGCATTTGTTTTGACTATTATTCTTTTAAACCAAAATTCAATCTGTACAAGCTTTTGCTATCCCAAGCTGATGATCTTTATTATACAGTTACAATGCCCATTTAATATAAAGTTATAGAGCTTTGTTGTAAATTTTTATGATGATATTTATAGAAATTGTAGTCTTGAAAATTTCTGTCATGATCTTCGATTTCTTGATCAAAATTAAGTAAATCGTCACTCCTTTTTGTATAATGTTGGAAATCTCCATCATAACATTTAGTGAACAAAAAATTGTACTCAAAACATGTAAACATTAAATTAATTGTTTTTTCAACTTTTTTCGCGACTATTGAGTAATAAGGAACATAGCTGTAAAAAAAAAATCGTGTCACAATCACTATACCGGGTTTGAACTTCTCATTTCGCTGTTTCTTTTGGTCCGAAAAAATATGCGATTTCTTGAGCATTTTTTAAATAAATAATCAGAAATTTTTGCTAATAAAAGCGATAATGAGATTTGTGTTTTTATATTATTACTATTTTCCGTGCAATTTGCATCGAGTGCCCTAAATAATCTTCCCAAAAACATGTGATAGAAATTTACGTCACTATGCAATTGTTTCATTTCTAATGTATGACGATTTTCTTTTTTACCATATGTTTTTTATGTTATTTTTGTTAAGAAATTTAGAAGATAGAGACGTTTAAGATTGGCCAAGATTAGGTAGCCATGTCGTGGCAAATACCCTGAATGCGAAGGGTTTTCGGCAATTCTCATCGGATTGAATGCGGAATCGATTTTTGTCTAAATAAAAATAATTTTTTGAAAATATCATCAAGAAAAAAATGATGCAAAGATATGTTATTTTTTATTTATTTTATATCGAGCTTAACATGCAAATTTACATGATGAGAGATATTTCATTCATACTATTTTTGATTTTCTGTAATATATTAATACCAGGATTTTTTTAAACATCTTCCTTTAATCTAGAATATGAATTTTATAACTCTGATTTATTTCACATAAAAAATCACATAAAGAAAGAATAACGAGTATTATACAGAATATTTGAAATTTAGGCAAAACATTTCATTTTTTATTTCAGAAAAACCAAATATAAAATCATTTTAAAATCGCCAGTCGTATCTTAACAGGAAAATTATACATCACCTTGAGAGATGACTTATAAATTTGAATACTTGTCTTTCTACAAGATTGTCAAAGAAATTTGTGAAGTTTTATTGCATATTCATAACATTATACGCTGATATGGATTAAATTAATTTAGTTATATTAACGTCCCGTTTGAAAGTAAGACTACGGTTACTTTGGGACGGACCTCGTAATTTTGAACCACTGTTCGATGACGAGGACAACACCTGAACTGTCAGCCCTCCCCCAAATTTGCAAGCCATACCAGCAGGAGGACATTTGACCAGACGGATTTGGTGAGCGCCACACCCTCTTACAAGGCGGTTCTTCGGTGGAATACGGCAGAGACCAGAGCACTGTGGTCCCTACAATTTATCTCTCTATTTTGTTGCTGTTAACTTAGTGAACGTTGTTTTTGGAGTTTAAGTTTGCAGTCAAGAAGAAATGTGCCTAACATTTAATACCCGGTGATTATCTGTAATCTTCATCGTATATGGTGAGGAAAACAATTCACAAAGTATCTTTCAGCTCGTTTCCTGGTTACAGCATTTAAACATGTTGAAATGGGTAAGGAAACTTCCACTAAACAAAACTCAACAGCTTGAAAATTATGGTTTTCGTTTCATTCAAATCGAGGGCCACACTTCTTGAAGTATATCAAGGACCCTCAGTAATCGTATTATGAACTTCCGCAACACCACAAAGGAACAAATAACCTTCCTAATCGAGGTCTATATTATGAATATCAATTTTATTCAAATACCTAAATCAAATTAAGTATAGCTTTAAAGGGACGTAGGGGGTGCTTTGCAATTTCGCAGATAAGCTCATATTGCAGTTCGGCAGCATTTTTTTCTGTTGAGAGAAAGCAGTTTTGTTAATTCACCTCGTTGTTTCCCTGTTAATATCACATTCGTACAGTTGATTGAAGAAGCAATTTTTCCACACCTTATTATTTTTTACAAGCTATGCTTTGCACGCGGAGTGCTACGATTGGTACTTCTACTGTCTGTTCCTGTGAATTATACGAAGTCTTCCCTGTGTTGTCATCAGTCCTATACAGTTATCTTCTTTGAAAATGTTTTAAGAAGAACGTTTTAGTTATAAGTGTATTGTTCCGACACCATTTATGATATCTCAATGCCCAGAGGGAAAAAGTGGGTGTTGCCATTCAATGGGTGTTTCCGAAATGTTTTCGCTGTAACCGTAATCATACGATGTCTATTGTTTTAATTCATCACACTCGAGAGAGCCTACCTTCAAATACTATATTTGAGTTTTCCTTTTAATAGGTTGGGCGATAGGTCGCTAGGAGGTTCATATAAATTTTTAAAAAATTAGGACCACTCTCACTCTCTCTCTATATGTAAACATATATTTTTAAGCAGTTTCGAGCCCGAAGAGAGGAAACTTTGAACATTTTAATAACATCACTTTTATTCCATCCCGGGAGACATAATTTATGTACTAGCAAGAATCGACGAAATACATCTACAGCACGACAGAAGACCGAACATAGAAATCAGAAATATTTTTTCCAATGATTATACACCATGAGATATTTATTTTTTGTACACGTTTCGATTTAAATTAGGCGAATTATTGGTATCTTTTTGATGAGTTTATCCTGTCACTCGGAGGGTGTGAAATTGTGAATTGAAGCATTTTTACAGAGCTCGAGAAGCAATAATGAAATGAAAAGGGTGGAATTGTTTCAGCATATAAGAGAACCTTTTAAATTAATTTATTATGGGTTAAATTAAAGTAAAAATTAAGAAATTAATGAGGATTTAATTTAGATTTATAGATATCATACATATATATGTATATATACTTACTACAATATTATTTATAAACGTTATTTTTTCTCTTAAATGAATTATTTCATTAGTTTGTAAATAATGGATATTAAAGTTAAATAGCTTTTAGAAATTGATCTTAGAATTGATGATAAAGAATTCAAATTAAATTTTGAGTTGATTAACTCATGTATTTAGATTTTTCAGAATAATCTAATAGTTTTATTCTAATGTTTTAAATGCTGAATAATACGTTTGTATAGAATCGGCGGGATTTAAGCATGAAGAGACCTAGTTTGCTTAAATATTTCAATAAAGAGCTGCAAATTTCGTGCCACTGATAAACTTTCCTAATACGTTTTAAATGGTGGAATCAGTGTTTTGTGATCGAGCTGTGGTGCGCAGGCACACTTCGCTATTATTTTTGTTCGAGCTTTACACTCTTAACCTATTATTGATTTATAAAGAATGATTTGTACACATCTAAGTTAAACAATTTCAGTCATATACAATTAGGACTCTTCTACGCTAAAAATAACCATACGCTGAGATATTAAACTAGCAGTTTCTTTGAATCCATCCCTCTACTCTATTGTTAGTCTCCCCATATTTAATTTCAAACTTTTTAAAATGAAAATATTTTTATATTAAATTATTTTTTTAATAAGAAATGCTGGGAATGATTTTACTTAAATGTTTTCATTAATAGTTAACTTTGGAGGTATTATATATATATATATATATATATATATATATATA
>JAOUZG010047196.1:2617792-2635891 GCA_026289955.1 Argiope argentata
ATAGATAGATAGATAGATAGATAGATAGATAGATAGATAGATATATCCTTTTTGCGAATTCAGAGATGATTTTGCACTCCTTTTTGGAATTTTGAAGGTTGAAATTTTGCTTTATATAGAGGTAAAAACTACGAGTATAAATGATAAAAGGAAAAAAAACCCTTTAAGGATTATCTTTTTCCGGACAGGAGTTATTTAAATCCTTCATTGCAATCTTCAGGAATAGTATTTCATGGAAAAGGGGCATATTTAATAAGTTAAAATTCAATTACAAAAATTCAAAAAATTTTCCAAGGTATGCGTGTGTCAAATTTGGTAACTTTATACCAAACGGTCTAGCATGTTGAGCGCCAACACACATTCATTTCCTTTAGAACTTATATAGATATCGATATCAGTTTTTTTTTTAATTTTATAGATATAGTTGCTATTTTTGTTAAATATTATTCACAACAGATCTTCTCAAAAACTTAACATTTGTTGTTTATAAGAGCATTCATTGACTTGAGTTACATAAAAAGTAATTATTTACTTCGTTTGGGGCATTTTGTTAGCAAATTCATGTCTCTTACTAAAAGTTTACAAATTAGAGGTTGGGTTCTAATTAAAATGAATAACATGTATAAATTAAATCCTGTTTGTCTTTAATAAAACTGATTTAATAAACTAATAATGCAGATATTGCAAAAGATCATAGAAAACTTTTTCTTGCATTTATTTTCTTTAAATATAATATTTCATATTTATTTTACATTTATTTCATATAAATTACACTTTTCTAGACTTGATTTTTAATAATAGTTAACTTAATTTTTAATTCGAACTTTCGCCATTGTAATAGCAACACTGATAAAATATAAACTAATTGATAAAAACTGATATTTTTTTTCTCAAGCATGTTTTATTACATAAAAAGTTAATTTTATTTTTATTCTATTCGAAATAAATCGTTGAAAAATAGAGTCAATTTACTTTTAAAAAAATTTGTTTAAAATAGAAACTTTATTTATAAGTTAAAACATAATGTTAGCAATAAGAATATAATATTTTGCACTTTAACTTGATTTAAAAATCATTTTAGTGCTATAATATTTTCAGACGCTTTTGTGAGAAAACGTTAATCTGATCACTCATGGTATTTATTCATGGTCTTGTCCACAATCCACAATTTATAGCATCTTCATTATAGAATATGCGAAAAGGGTTTGGGAGAGACCGCTCCAGCTGGTTGGATGGTGAATTCATTGATGATTCACTGGAAAAAAGCTAAATCATTTGGATGGAAGGTGATTTCATTGATTATTTACTAAGAAATTGTTCAATTATCATGATTTAGCTTTTTTAATCTATAATTTATCTGTTTATCAAAATATATATAATGAAATATTTTTAGAAGCCTAGTTCAGTATATATCAGATGACATTCGAAAAAGATGCTCAAATGCATTATTCATGCAAATATAATTTTATCAAGTATTTAATCGTGTCCAAACGGGCAACACAGCCTAATATTGGATGCATTATATCAGCATCCTTACTTCAATACGTTGCGAAACAACATGTAATGGCGTTCTCTCTCCAAGCACAATCGGGTGGCAGTTGACGAATAATACAAATAATAGATGTTTGAAACAATTTCTGAATATAGAAACGAATGATTGGAGTTGACCTTCAGTTTCTCGCGCACTCAGCAGACCGACTGACGCTTTGTAAAAATGTCTGCTTTCATTGCACTCTATCGGTCATTTCCGTTGAGTCAACAGACATTCTTGAACTTCGGAAGGAGAATGCAGAGAATTTAACTGTTGTTAATATTTCCCGAATTTTCTAATGAAAGTTATTTCGGAAATGTTAATACACATCCTTTACATCGAATATCATGCTATTTTAATGTTTTTATCAATGGTTTAATCATGTTATTTTTAATGTTTTTAATGAATATACAGGAATACATTTGAGTAAAAATAAATTTTCATAAAAATATAAATAGAGCGTTATTTCAATTCGAAAAATAAGAATACTTGACATTTGCGAACATAATAGAAGTTTTCATATCCGAATACATGCGTCATATACATGTACAATGAATGGTATGATAATTATACTTGAGTATTTCTTGTTACAGCTGTTAACTGAATAGGGAAAAATTAGATAAAATATTTAAATTGTTTCAATTTTTCTTCTTAATTAATAATTCTTTTTTGGTTTCTAAGCATGTAATACGTTAGTATAACTTTGGATTATTTCTTTATATAAATTTCTTAATACTTTTAACCAGTAATATAGTCTGCTTTTTCTGTAACTTCCTTAACTGCTATCTTCTAAAATAAGATTTTTTTTTTAAATCTAACCAATACAACAGCACTTTTAGCTGTAAGAAGGTTTTTGTTTACACTTTCCATATTTTGATCTGTAAATATCTTAAAAGTTGTAAGATAACATTCAACCTAAACGTTTTGTTTTTCTGCTTTTTAGATGGTACTTTAATTGTCAATGAATCTATAAATAAAAAGTTTGTTTTTTGTTTATTTATTTGCTTTTGTAATTAATATATATGTGTTATATGAAAATTTCAGAGGGAAAACCATACAAAACCAGTTAATAGAGAGTGGAAATTAAAATTCCTTTCTATTTCAGAGTTTGTCAAAAATGTGAACTCGGATGTGTCTTATGAACTAATTTCAATTTAAGAAAATCAGCAGAAGCAGTATCTTAAATATCATATTTTAAGTAGGACCACGAAGGATAATTGAGAGCAAGGAGCAATTGGGAATGTCAAATATACAGTGAGTACAAAGTGAATCTAATCTGTGAAATATATGACTTCCTCGATGTTCTTTAAAGAAAGGCAAAGAAGACTTTTGCACTTTTTTTTTTGTTTTATTCAGAAAACATTTCTGACAAAATAGAGGATAGAGTAATAATAAATTACCCCCAAAGTTTTGATATTAGATAGCTATAATACTTTAAATGCGATATTCTATAAAATAGAACATATTTATATCTAAAAACAGTAATATGAAATTTTTGTCACGGACAGTAATATAAAATATCGCTTTTTATCATTTCAGTAGTAGTAGTTTCTTATAATTTCTGTTATATGCTCATCAAATCGGCTAGTTACTATATGTATATAATTACTCTTACGAAACACAAGTTCCCAGTTATTCTATAGTCTCTGGAATAATTCGGAACACACCGGGGGATAAGTATGAATATTAATGTAACTGACACTGGTAAATTAATCAATTAATTTTTAAAGCATTATTTAAAGAGCTTCCAGAGCAGAATTACACTCATATAAAAATAGGCCTATCTTCCATCATATTTTATGATTTTAAATACAAGGAATTTTAATTCCAAGAAATGTGCAAGATTCGTTTTCAGTTACACTAATTGCTCGCATAATACTGATGTACATTCATTTCCTTATCTGTTCATTACCTCTGATAATTTTCAATTCAGTCCCAAAATGTTATTTAAAAAATTCAATGGTTCCAAATTAGATAATTTCTTGAAACAATTCAGAATAGAAAATAAAGAGTTATAGGAAACAATTCGATCAACTTTTTAAAGTATCATTCATTCAAAATCATGTTATTTATTAGGTTTAAAATTAATCTTATATAATATACCTTATCAGCTATTAAAATAATATGGACTGAAATTTATAGTTGAAAGCATATTATCAAAGAGTTTCAGCTCTGATTAATCTCATCATGATATTTGTAATTCAAAATTTGTATAGCACCAAAAACAGAGAATTAATTGACCTATTACTACGATTACATTTTCTCGAAATTTCATCTGATAATAAGAATAACTATTTTAGGAGAGAAAAAGAAATGTTTAATCTAAAAAACTTATATGGCATGAGATTGAGGAATTTAAGTAAAGTGAGAATTTGTAAATGGGTAATGAAGTAATTAAGTAAATGAAGTGGATATATAAGTGCAGTAAGAATTTCTTTTAAAATAAATAAAAACTCCTTTGATATAGATAAAAATATTTATTCGGATACTTTCATGCATGCATACATTCTCTAAAAATTATCACAAATAAATGGAAGGCTCTTAAGGTGATCTGTGCTAAGATGTGTTTACGGAAGTAATACCAATGCACGACATATATATACATATAAGATTCTGAGCGAGGTTCAACAGGCTCAACTGATTGAAAATTAAAAAAATGATATGAATAATACCTCTCTGACTAACGATGAATTTTAAAAGTCCAAAATTCCGATACCAGATATTAACTAATCCTAAGGTCACTAAAATTATACTTCACCAGATTTTAATTTCTCATCTGATTTTTCTACAGCTGGTACTATATATTTTTTACCCTTTCGTTTTAGAATGACATTCAAAATAATGAAAAGTACCATTACTGAAATTGTAGCTGATGTCATGAAATGAAATAAAACATTGGGTTGAGTGCCAAGATAGATGCTGATTGATAGCGGAACGGTCATTTCTAAGATACTTGAAACTAGAGTAAATACTGAAGCAATTCTGTTATTGATATTGATGTATTTTTCAACCCAAGATAAAGTGGCCGGGAAAATTGAGGCAACACCAACACCTAACATAGCTGTACCGACCCATAGACCTGTAACTGACCAGGTGCCAATTGTTAATAATACTAAAGCTGCGGCAACTGAAAGCATGAGATCAAAGGCTAAAATTTTCCGAACGCTGATTTTGCAAGCCAGGAAGATGGACAAACCTCTTGTTAGGGTGAAAGCCCCCCAGTAAACAGATGTCATATACGAACCCACAACTTTAGTTAAGCCATGCTCGCTATGTACAACATACGATGTGAGCATCTGAGCAAAACTAACTTCTACGCCTGAAATAAGACCAGTTTGTAAGCAAGCCAGAATTACAACGACTATTGTGAAAGGCAATCCGGGATCACGAATGTTTTCTTGTTTATCTTCTTCAGTGTTGCTCTTTTCATTCGATGCCAAACTGAAAACCAATACGAAACATCCACAAACTAATGTTGCGAGAACGCCTACAATTGTATATGCGTAAGTTATGCTTGGAATAGAGTTTTCACTAACAGTAACCATCTGCTCTTCTGTGATGTTGACTGCAGCTGCTATTACTTCGGTGGTTAGATTTTGTGAGACGCCTAGTAAAGTGAGATCTCTTGGAATAGTTGGTACTTGTGCAGATAAAAATGGAGCGGCTAGAAGAGGAGCGAAGAATCCACCAATACCATAAGTGAAGTGGAGACCTTGTAGGAACGGTGCGCCCTTTTTACCCCAAATTCGTAGAAGGCTTCCATTACTTCCTGCAATTAAAAACAAAAGAGATAATTAATGTAATTGTTTTACTATCGATCACATTTTTGATATTTTTCCGTAAATAACAATTTAATATTGTAATAAAATAAATAGTATCATTATAAAACTTTAAATTAAAAAGCAAGCATTCACAGGGGAAAAATGTTTTAGAACGCCAGCGTCATCTAAATTATTTTTTGATGGTCAAATATATTTTAATGAACAAATACAAGAATTATAATTCTAATCATGATTCGAGGTTTATATTACCTTTTAAGGTAATTAAATTTTTAACTTTAACTAAGCTAGTGTTAATTTTGGAATGGTAATTATATTTTCAACTGAATTGTTTTATAATGATTTTAATTAATTTTTTTAATTGAAAGTTTTAATTTATGAAGATGATATTTTCAAAAAACCAGATGATGTATCTGTATGCAGTGGTCATGCTTCATATAATAATATACATTTGCCATGCATATTATTCAAATCTGGTTTGACAAAAATAATTAATTATTTGTCTTACATCTTTTGAAAAATTATTTCAGTTGAACTAATACAAAATAAATAGATCAAGATAAAATTTTAAATCAATAGTCAATCATTCACAGAAAAAAAAGGTTTTAGATTTTCAGAGTCATCTAAATTATTTTTCGGGATATTAAACTCTTTTTATTTTATCTAATGTTCAAGCGCAAGGCTTCGTCTTTTAGGCAAAAAGAAAGTGCCTAAAGAATGCAGATTTGCTCTAGTCTTTTTCTTTTTTTTTTCTTTTTTACCTATCTGCGTAAACTTTCAACTAATTTAATGTATACTACTGTACTTTATTAGAAGGTAGTGTAACGCAAAAGATAAATAAATAGTTTATTGTTGTAATACGATAAATAAATAATTTATCGTTTAAATGAAGCTTTTCGATTTTTAAGAAGGAAGCATTTCAAATTGCATACTAGTGACATATAAGTTAATAATTATTGTTTGCAAAATAAAATTATGCAAATGCCTTTAATTATGAAAATCAAAATTTTATGTATTACATACCAGTATTACTAAATCCCATTGCGAAACCAGTGATCATGAAAGTGGCAAGGAGGATGGTAAGGTTCCTACACCACGGTATGGTGAATGCTCCGATTGCAACAAAGAGACTGCTAACCATTAAGGCTATGTCTTCATTTTTCATACAATCCAGTATAATTCCACCTGACAGAAAAACAAAGCAAACATTCGTCAATTTAAAAAATTATTACATAATATATCTAACCGCATAATGCTTAAAACTAAATTTTATGCCTGGTAATATAATCTCCAGTTTCCCATACGACTTCAAAGGAAATAATATTGCAGTTCATAGTTGACTGTGTTGATAAATTTGAACATAATGAGTGCTGTTCGGAAAAACAAAGTAATGCGACTATTTTACATATTTTCAGTTGTCTATTAAAGGTTTTAAATTGAAATTCAGAACATTTCTATAATTTTCATTAGTTTTATTATTCACACAGTTGAATTATTAAACTCTCGAAAGCCATTATGGCGAGTGTAATTTTAATATATTCTGCAGAGAGAGTATGTACGCAGAGAGAGTTCCAAAATATCATAGTTCAAACATTTCTCTAAAAACTAGACTAATTCTCAATTCAAAGACTGTAAATCTAAGTTTGAAATAGGTTGTAAAATAAAAGTTTTGTAAATGTAAATATTGCTTTTTAAGGTAAACCTCTTAATCGCATAATTTGCTATTCAAAATTGCCAATATTAAAGAATAATCGAAGATAAGCGTTTAGATTTTTAATAATTAAATAGATAATTTTGATAATGTAACTTTCGTTTAAATTCAAAATAATTAATAAAATGTTATCGTTGAGCTAAGAACGCGCTTTCGCAATTACTTATTATTATATTTTATGGCATCCTAGTTTTTTTTAGCTAGTTAATTAATTTTCTTAGATTTTAAAAGCGCTGAAAATAAAAGAACTGCCTCTTAGTTAACATTCTGCGTCGATGTTCTTGGGTAAGGGTTTTATTCATTACGTGATAAATACAAAAATTGCATTTGCAATAAAAAATATGAAGCTGTGTAAGAAATAAAATCGTACAACTGTTACTGATTCGCAAAATAAACAAGTAAATTTGCAAATTTCAAATTCGTATTTCTTACCCGTAACTGATCCAATGAGGTAACCTGTTGATCTTGCGGTGAATATGAAGGAGATGCCATAGGAGTCTGTTCCACTTAATTGTTTCAGATCAAGTAATGTGGGGCCAGGTATTGACATCATCAGGCCCTGAAATCAAACAAATCGATATTAAAGTATTAAAAATCATCCACTTGTCACGTTTGTTGGCAAATTTCAAAAAATATAATATAATATAATGAAATTTTGAAACTGATCGGGAACGAAAAAAAAAAAAAAAAACCAAAGAAAGCAGAAATATCATATTTTTCTCCTTTATTGCTGCTTATTCACTTCTGTTTTTAACTAATAATTCACCTAATGGTACTTCAATCACAAAAACGCTTTTTGTTAGTATTATCTTCAAACTAGCAAATTGAATTCTCCTTTTAGTCATGTCGATATAAAGACTAATAAAATGGCACAGAATCAAAAAAGACAATTTGCAAATGGCAAAAATAATTTGCTTATTTTCTTTCTCGATTTGAATTGTAGTTCAGGTCAAGTTCTACGCCAGTATTTGTCAGATATTTAACGAGAAAAAAATTAAATATAATAAATTATTTTTTATCTCCCTTTATAATTTAAATCTCTGCTAATTAGATAGGTTTCGATTATTCTGTGCCGGGTTTCTAATCTACCGTATCGTTTCGTTTTTTTAGTACAGAATGCAAGCCGATGGCACCTCATGTTGATTACGCAACAGAAAAAGTGATCTTCGCCAGAAAAACCTTCCCCAAGGCTAACGACCGGTGATGCGAGCCAATTATTCTTGCGACGAATGTGTCATCCATTCTTCCTGCACAGTGAAGAGCCCGCGAACCCTACATCGATTACATAACATATTTTAAAACGTTATTTCAGAGGAACAAATCGAAACAAGTACAGTTTGAAAGTAACGATACAAATAGTTTTCAATGTTTGTAATGTCTAGTTACCTCAATCATCCGTCATAAAAAGAAACCGTTTGAAACTCAGATTTATTTAATGAAGCTGAAAATTAATCGTAGAATCGGGTCAGCGAGTAACTGTTACTGAGTACAGTGAATCTTCGGTGAAACTCAAAATAACAACCCGGACCTTAAGATTGAAAATTTACATACCTATTTTTAAGATTTATCAATATTTTTGTCAGGGAATAAGTAATTAAACATTATCAATTGGTCCGAACTATAATACTTCCAACTGAAATGATTCAACTGGCCATTGCATTGTGAAAACCCATACGCCAAAATCTTTTTTATACTATTGAAGATAAATGTCAGCAAAATGTGGTGTTGGTAGACGAATCTATATCTGAAGTCGTTGAACAATAGTTTTCGGGTAGCAATTTTGATTATTGATAACATTTTCATTTATTAAAGACTTCCATATTCTTGTCGAAAGATTTTAAGGCAATTGAGCTGAAATAGTTTTAAACCTTCTCAGTGTAAGGTAGATGATGGCCTGGAATCAATTTTGAGCGAATATAAAATGTGGCTACCCCAACAAACTATTTAAGATAATTTCTGTCGATGTGTTGGCTAATTTGAAGAAAAGTATGCAGTTCGAATGGTTTCAGGAATTAAAAATATGGGGGAAATATCTTTCATCATCAATCTAACCATTTTGCATGTCGGTGGAATTTTATTGTTTTAAAACATGAGATGATAGTTTTTAGAACTCAAAATAACTATAAGTTCATACCAATGCTCTTGTATAAATAAGACGATTCTAACTCTATTTTGAGACAATGCTTTCATTTCTGTATTTACATTACAATAAAAATGTAACGTTGTGTTTTGTTTTTTGTTAACGTAGAATATTTTTAGAGATTAAGAATAACTAAAAATTAAGTAGCTAAGTTTTAAAGTTTGTGGCATCATAATTGAACAATATTAAGTAAATAAGTTTTTAATTTACAATCACAGAATAGTTTACTATTTTATACTTAAATAATAAACGCAACCATAAGGTATTCATTTCCATGAATGAATGTTGAAAATGTTTCTTAAACAAATATAATTTATCTCCATTTCTAAATGATAAAAGACCTAGCGCTGAAAAAAAAGTAATAGCTTTATTAACAATAATACAATACAAATTTCACATGTTTTTTGCATTCCTTGAATAAGCCTAAATTATTTAACATGAAAAGAATAACTGATAATAATTAAATAACTACGTTTTAAAAATTCACAACCTCAATATAGTCTAATATCTTCCGCTTAAATAACAAATGTAGTAATTAAATATATTTTCCTTGAATGATTTTCGAAAAACTTTCAGTAGAAAATATAATAACAAATAATTTAATTTCCATTTCGAAATGCTAGAAAGACTAAGGCTGAAAAAAATAATTTTAGGTTTATTTACATAGATACAATACACATTTAACAAGTTTTTCCATTTCTTAAACAAAGTTTAGCTGTTTAATCGTGGAAAAGAAATTCTTATAAGACTTTTAAAAGGCACTTCCCTAAAGTATGTTTTTTTATTACTAAAAGTTAATAAGAAATGCAATCGTTGAAAGATTAGTATTTCCAAAAATTAAACGTTGGATTAGTACTTTTTTAATAAATTAGCATATTATTTGTTATTTTTTGTTATGAAATTATAAAAAAAGATACCTGAATGGGGAAGAAGGTTCGAGCAGAATTAAAAAAGCAGTTTGGTAGAAATACGTTCAGGGTAACCAGCACAGTCTTTTAACACGTAATAACTTTGGGGGACCTCAAGCTTTTTTATACTTTTTAGAACTCATTGCTGTTTCTAGGCTGTCTGAAAATTCATATGTATTGTTTGTTTGTTTGTTTTTTTTATCATAGAAAGCAATTTTTTAAAACCGTTTTTATACTTTTAAGAACTTATTGCTGTTTTTTGGCGGTCTGCAAATTCAGATGTATTGGTTTTATTTTATCATAGAAAGCAATTTTTCAAAAGCCTTTTTAAACTTTTTAGAACTTATAGCTGTTTCTTGGATGTCTGAAAATTCTTATCTATTAATTTTTTTTAATCATCGAAATCAATTTTTTCAAAACTATAAACGAATTGTTATCAGTTAAACTAGGTTATACTTTTGTAAATTAACGTCACGTTTAGAATATTATTATTTTTAAAATTACTTTTAGTTGAAATAGTTCATCTTTTCGTTTTGGCTATAAATAGCACGTTATCAAAGAAAGTTCAAACTTTCTATGGAATTTCGATGACAATCGTTTATTAACAAAAAGAAAATCACGAATCAAGCTGAATCAATTTGATTAACTTTATTCCTATTCATATGACCGCATTTTATTAGCCACTTTGTCATTTGCTATTCCTTGCTCATTTCCTGTGCAAGTTAATCAAAAGAATTTTTTATTAAAAAATTACCTGTAAAAAGGAAAATAATTTATTCAGAGCTCATTCCCAATAAGGAACTACACCTCATATATTAAGTTCACACGGGGATCTTACCTCTTAATGCAGGCTATCACGCGTAAATTACAGTAATCATTTTATTGCCTGCGGCGGCAATAAACCTAGTGAGATGCGGGTGTAAATCCTATATATATATATATATATATATATATATACTTAGGGTATTTCAGTGTTAAAAGACTTTGCTATTTCCCTTGCGTTTAAAGAAATAGCAAAAGAAGGTGAAGCAGAAGGAGCGTGAATATTGTAGAAGTAGGACGTTACCCCTGAAGTCTTTTCTTTCGTTACTGTCATGCCTTTTTATAGAAGATAAGAAATACTGGAAAATTTATCTACTATAAAAAGTACAAATTTACTCTGATAGTACCATTTAGACAAAACCTTACCAGTATAGCGTACATGAGATAGTGCACAATAGTACGTGCAACGTCTAATGTCCTAGCGAATAAACGAAACATTTTTTTTGTTTTCAAATGCAGAGACGGATCTGAAAAGGTTAAAGCCACATTTTAAAATCAAACTTCATATAAAAAGTAAAAAGAAGAAAAGTGTTTTTATTAAAAAATTACGTAATTAATTAATAATATTTAAGTGCAGAATATATTTTTGAATAAAATGTTATTAGAATTAATGAGTTTTTATTAATTAAGAAATTCTAATTTTAAGCATATTTTTAAAAATAATAATTTAATGTTTATGCTTCAGTATTAGTGAGATTAACATTAAAATATTTACTTGGAGTATTTTGTTATAAATTCTAAGATCTACTTAATCAATCAAAAACTATAAAACTCTATTTTATTTAATTTCACATTCGATAATAAATTGATCTAGCTAAAAAAATTAGAATATTTAAGCTTAATATTTCAAAAAATGTTATTGAAGCTCTTTTCTTCATAAATATATTTTCAGTTATTCTTATTTACGATAAACACTCTTTCTCTTTGTATGAATAGATTAGAATCAACATATTTTTGAATGATGCTGATCTATAATTTACTAAAGCATTTTGAGATTTCAATTAAATAAGTGTAGTGATGTGAATTTGGTGCATAGAAAACAAAAATAGAATAAAAATCATTTCTAAATATTTCAAAAAATATATATAAAAAGCAAATTAAAGCAAAATAAAATAAGTGGAAAGAGAGTTGCTTAAAACTAATCTAAATGCATTTTATATAATCAATGCATAATACTTTATAAAGGCTTTTACAACTTTAATTTGGTGTGGCCAGATTTGGTTTGATTACTTTATTCAGAATCAATTAAAAAGTAATTCATTGAATTACAATAGACATACTCATTACACACATACGAATTCTATACGGACTCTATTCAATGAAATTAAGAAATACCAAAAAAAAATTTTAATAAGTGCTTATCTTTTAGTTTGATTACTTTATAGTTTGCTCTTTTTCATTGTTAATAATTAAAGTATGACATATCTTAGATTTTATTAATTAGAATTGCTAAAATGATATTCTTTATTCAGGAAAACTGAATTATTAGAATGTTAACACTTGATTATCAACAATCAAGTGCATGTTGTAAGCAGACTATCGTTTCAACTGACTCTACAATACAGAAATGAACCAATGAGTTTTAAAATATCATGTTTCCACGATGTCTGCAAAAATTATGTCGGTTATAAGTCACATAATAACTTTATGCTATTAAAACTGAAATATATTTAAACTTTTCACATCCAGTTTTCAGTTTTTAATCCATATGAAAAGGTACTTCCTTCAGCCATCTGCTCTCATGGCAACTCTGCTTTGCCTTACCTGCAGGGAGAATTAGTGGCCAGGGTGTCCGACGCACAATGCGCTAATCTATACGCCAGAAAATGTCTTCACAACTCTAGGTAAGGAGTGGCCACCTTAATTCAACAAACCGCTAGGATGAATCCAAGAGGGCTTCTTAGGGATAGCTTCTGGGCAAGCTTCTAGGTACAGCAGCAAACGCAATACCTGCACAAAATGTTATCTTCCTGCTCCTGGAAGTAGCCATTACTACATTAGATGAATCATAGGTTCTCTACATGTTTTCGTCTAATAATTCATATGGTAATGCAGTGTCCACCTTCAAAATTCAGGAGTTCATGACAACAGCAAAATATAAATCTGTACTTCTTTAAAACATGAATTTCTTATCGTGGCAGCTTTAGGATGATTGGGCTTGAATTTGGTGTCCCAAAATCAGAAGATAATTTTATTTCATTCCATATATGTGTATGTTCGTCTCGTCATTAGATTATACTTCTATGGCAAGGAATTCAATCAAATTGCTGAGTACTTGCCTTGACTTAAAACGTGATTCAATAATCGATTACTGATGTCTCGAATTTCGATCATTCTTTGATGACAAAATATTCTGAAAATAATTTCTCGTACCATTTTCATATTTTTATTCAATATTTTTTATAAAAAATAGATATAGAGAATAGTAGCCATTTAAATAAGGGTAATATAGCAAAAATAACAAATTTAATGAAAATGGAGAAAAGAAATGGAACTGCATTTGTTTTTTATAATTGATGCTTTCAAAATTCTTCAATGTCTTATATAAAAAAATTTCCATCATTTAAAATGTTCATGAATTTGTTGAATGTTCAAACAAAATATAAAATCAAAATATTTATCAAAATTTGATTTTTGTTAGAAAGCTTTCAAAAGTTGTTTTCGGTGAATTTCGAAAGAGTGTTTAGCATGTATATGTGAAACCAACTGCTTCAGTTTCTGAAAACATGAATATTAATAAAACATAAAGAAAAAAGAAACAGTCATTCAATACTAAACTTGACGTAAACTTCCAAACTATTAAAAGGAGGATCTATGAGGAATCAGTACATAATTCTGAATCGTATAATATTAATCGTTAATATTAAAAACATAGAATCGTTAATATTAAAACATTATTCTGAATTGGTAAATGTTTAATATTAGATCGCATGCATTTTAAAATAAAATTAAAATATGCACATTTATACTTTTTTGATATTAAAATATGCACATTTATACATCACTCATAAATGCGTCCACACATTCACTCACACACGTATGTATTGTATCAAGAGTTTCCATACCGGTATTGATGTATTATTCCCAGTTTCACATACAGGAGGGCTATAAAAATCTTTACAATTTTATAAACGGATAATTTTCTTCAATTTTTAAAAAAAATTATGTTATTAAGTAACATGAACATAATAATGCAATTATTTTTATTTATATTTATCAAAGTAGGTCGTTAAAAACAGTCGGACATTTGTAAAATGTTCAATCAGGATCAAATTAATTTCTCTTAAGAAATGCAAGTCTTATGGATTTCAGCCAAAAAAAATTCGTATCTTTGATATATTTCAGTTTAATATACAAACAGTTATAAAATAGAAATTTTGACACGCTGAACTAATTTATAGTGGGTCATTTTCGAGACACCTAGTTTCAATAGGTCATATATAATAAAAAATTGAAATTAAAATCAGAAAGTAACTTTCAACAGAATATAGAAATTATAACAAAATTGCTTTAACGATTTCTAAATAATATTCAACCACACTATAAGATATTTTTACAAGTTATAAATCTATTTTTCTTAGAATGATAAAAGAAAGTAATATAAACCTTAAAAACGGTAGTTTAGAAGTGTTGTTGTAATAATGTTCTTGATTTTAACTTAAATGAGTTTCATTACAGCTCTTATAATTTGAACGAAAGCCCAATATTTTCATTAAAAAATTCGGGATCTTTATATGTCATTTAATATACGTATTTGATAATCAGACCTTGTTTATATAAAAGCGCAACAGGTTTTTTTCGTGTTTTCACTCTGACAAGTATTTTAATTTGTGCAGTTATTTAGCTATGGTATACTGTTATTTCAAATCTGATTTCTCGGTAGTTTTGTTAATAAATAACCACAAATTTTCTTTTTTATCTCTCAAAACGTCTTCTACCTACTTTCAGATATGTTATATACTCTAAACGTAATTTAACAGTCCAATTTTTCATTATTTAAAAAAATGAAAACAAGTTAATTTGCAAAAAGGAATAAAATGTAAAGTAAGGAAAGAGTTTAAGAAATCTGAGTTTTTACACAATGTAGCTATTATTTTTAATTTGCTTAAAATTAATATATTCTAACTAATACTTATTTGTATCAAACAATGCCTAGACAAAAATTACAGGCGAATCTGAGAAGACGGATTTCTGATGGCTTTATGGTTTTCTCCCTAAAATTTTCCAGTTGTCGTCTTTCCCCCGAAAACAGATCTTGAATATTATTGTGCACCTGTATGCAGCAATGGAGTTAATTTAATAGAATTTAGACTAGAAAGGTTATTGAAAATATAAATTACTTCTGAGATTTATGATTGTTTATATATTTTTATCTCAGCTGAATTGCGTATGCCCTCACATGTTTTCCAATTAAATTCAAATTTAAAGGAATGGGAAAATTATATCGAGTCATTTCTATAGTAGTTTTCAAGGGACATAAAAAATTATTTAGTTTAGTCTAAATTTCCCTAAAACACACGTTTCACAATATATATGCCTTTCCAACTTAACATTTTTCAGTGACTCAAAATTTGTTTGCATGCGCTTATAACAAAATAATACATAACACGCAAATTATGCGATTTATACTACCAAACCTAAAGATGAAAGATATCAAACGCAAAAACTTTTACCCAAAATAAAAACAAAAGGCTGTTTTATGAAATTTTTAACCATTATCAGACAATAATTAACCAAGAATTGTTTTTAACCATTCTTATAAGAGTTCAAAATATCATGCATCTCAATACCAGAGAAAAAAATTGCTTTAAACATTCTGTAACAGTAAAATATTAAATTTAAAATTATAGAATCAATATTCGAATCCTAACATCAAGACCATCTTAACCATTCTGAAAGCATGAAAATAATACACTCTTAACAGATTAAATATATTTTATATCTTATGGGCAGAATGAAAAAAAAAACTCACAAACGATTGGAAAGAGATCAAATTAAGCGATTTTACAAGTAGTTACCAAGTCTCTTGAGCTGTTGTTGAAACAAGGATGAAAACAGAGTCAACAAGGTTACCTAACTGTCCGACACTTTCAGTTCCAAAGCTGCCTCCTTGCCCGTTTAAAGTTTCATCTTTCTGAGCGAACCGACTTCTCTAATTTATAAATGGTTTGTTAGTCTTAAGGAAGGGTCAGAAGCCTCTCGCTGACACTAATTGTGTTGCTCAATTCATATGCAGGGTACAAGCAAAAGTAATTGAACTCAGAGTAAAATGTGATCCATTTCCTGGATGATTACATTTCCTATCCAATTCTTCCCTTCTGAGCAAATATTATTTCATCAGACTCGTTGACCATTTCGAATTGGTCATGTCTGAGTACAAGGCTATTATTTCATTAAATATTTTGGACTTCTGAGAAAAAGTCATTTATTTTAAGCAACTCCTCTCTTAAGTCATAAGATAAAAGGATAAGAGAATTGGATAAGTGAGAAAATAGAATAAGGTAAAATAATAAATGCATTGCAGATAATTTTTAATTACTAATAAGATAACTGCAAAAGCAATCAAACAATTGAGAGCTCTTCAAGCATATTTAACTTCACATGAGGCAACAGTAGAAAATAACGAGTCAATAACAATTTAGAATCAATTCTAATGTATCATTATTTTTAAAGCAAGCAATGGCCATTCTTCATTTCAACATCAAGCGACATTCTAGAGTTTTCAAGTCAACAGGTGTTGAATTAATTGATGGGAAATTCTTTTTCCATTCATATAATTCATAATATTACTTGTTTTTGAACTGAATTTAAAAATATGTACGTAATATTAATGTAAAGATCCCTAGATTCATATTTTTTAAAAGTAATAATTGTTTTGTGGGTAAAATAAGTAATATACTAATATTCCAAAAATTAATTTCTTGGTACTTGATTAATAAGGATTTCTAGCCGATTTTTTTCAAAGAAGAATATTTTTTGTAAAAAATGAAAAGCATTCAATTCAAACTATCGAATTTTAATTAGTTTATTTCGTAATTATTTCATCACAGAGAATGAAAAAAATTGTTCCTTCAAAACTGCTTTCACTCATTCTTGGAATTAGTTATGATTTATTAGTAACAGAATTGATTTGAGAAAAAAAAAGTTTGTCGTTTAATTTTAAGAATGTTTAGAAATTGAATTTCATTATCTTTCCTTCAAGACGCTTTTTTTTCAACAGAGGCTCTAGTTTTTTTTTCGTTCGGAATAAGTCTGTTTTGATCTAACTTCATTTACCTGAATTCAAGCCTCAACTTTTAGGGAGAATAGCATTGTTTCAGATATATATTTGCAATACTTTACATCTGCATTTATTATCTTATCAGTTTCAAAAATTACTAATTCAAGTTTAGCTATTAATGTTTCACCAGACTTTATTTAGTTTAAATACAACATTTTAAGAAATTAAAAAAAAGTTGAAATAATAGAAAACTCAAATATAAGACAAATTTATGAAATTTAACAAATTGTAAAAATATTAGCTAAAGAACGCAATTCTAAAAACTTTAATACCCTAAAGATATTTCAGTTCCTCTAAGAAAATATCATTTAAGTTTACGGCACATTTTTTAGTTAAGTGCATTCTGAACTTTAAATATACATTTAAAAATGATTCTCACCACGAATATCTGGGAAAAGTTATTTGAAATGAGAAAAAACATATTATTTCGCACTTAACTTAAATTTAAAGCCTCAAAAACATCTGCAGATACTTTTCTCGAAAACTACATAATATTACAGAAATACGCATTTTTATTGAATTGTTTCAATATTTAAGAATTGAATAATTATTTAAATCTATGACAACAGCTAAAAGCATTTATGAAATAGTTCCTAATTTTACTAAATTTTATATGAAATGAAATAGATTTAATAAAGTATAATTTTATCAAACATTGATAACACAAATTATTACTTCAAATATCTAACTGAAACACTAATGAGAATTCTACAATATCACCTTAAGGTAAATAAAGAAACAAATGATATTTTAAAAAATTACAAAATTAGATTTGAAAACTTTTGATTCTCATCTATTCATTTTAAACCTCGAACTAATAGTAGCTTTTCTCACCAAATTATATTTTAACGATAACAAAATTCGATTCGGAAACTATTGGCTCTTCTCTATTCGTTGTAAACAACAAATTAATCCTAGCTTTTCTCAA
>JAOUZG010047196.1:2644867-2679070 GCA_026289955.1 Argiope argentata
CGACCATCGAAAACCAACCACAAGCCCTATGCTACGCTCTTTCGATCTAAGGCAAAAATGCACTTTTTTTATATATATATATATAAAGTAAAAGCAGCTTTAGAACTTTAACAAAATGATATTTTTGAAATGTATAAATAAATATAGCTATGAAATGATAATAGTCCATTTTTTACAAAACAATAATAATTCATCTGTAAGTTTTTCTCTCCTTGAAAAGTTTAAAAGTAGACGAAGATGGTTTTACATGATAAAATTCTTTGAACAAAATGTTTTAAAAACAACAAGAAGTCATTTGATAAAATTCTTAGTTTCAAGGAAGATAAATTTGTCGCAAATACCACAAATGGTTGGCAAGAAGCGGCGCAAAAAATACTTGACCTTAGTGGATGATCTACAAATAAGTTGCTGATATGACGTTTAGTCGATAATTTGATATTCAGATTAAAAAAATTTTAAATACTAAGACCTTTTCAAGATATAATTGCTCATTATTCCATCATTCTCAAGTTCATTAGATATCACAAGAATATATAAATATATATATATTGTGTGTGTTTGTGTCAAAACATACATATTTTAGGGATTTATTTATACTAATCAATCTTCCTTTTTAAATTAAATTAATTTTTTTCTTAAAAAATATCAGATATGCCTTATCTCTTAAAATTCTCTCATTTCGAAAAGTTCCACAACACGAAATATATTTTACTTTGCTTGGTCATTAAAAAACTGAGTCCATTCAGTCGTCATTTATATCTTAGTTGAAAAATTTATTTAAACTTATAAAATATTTCCATTCAACTCTAAAGTAAACTTCTTATTCTTCCTAACTTTTAAACAACATTATTCAGTTTTCTTTTATAGATATTCCTTTTATAACCTAACTAATATTACTTTCTATGACTTAAATTCGTACTGCGAAATTTGTATTTCTGTTTTATTAAAAGTAAATATACATTCTGCAAATATATAAAGGGAAATAAATTAAAATAAGGAAATTTTCTGAAATATACTTTCAAAATTTACTGTCAAATAATTGTTAACCTTATAGGGATTTCTTAAGTCTCAATCATGCAAGAGAAAACTTTCTTTGTGTAGAATATTTTATTTAATTCTACGTAGAAGCTTTAAACTTCCAAAACATTTATTTTAAAGGAACGGTGGTGAATTGCCAACTAGATATACTAGGTAGTTGCCCAGGGCCATTGGGCTGGGGGGGGGGAGCAGGGAGGGCAATTGGAAAATGCCATTTTCTAAGCTTCCATATAAATAAATCTGTACGAAAGTACGAATTTCAGGGATTTCAAAAATATTTACTTTTATTGAATTATCAAATAAAGTATTACTGAAAATGACATTTATTCTTTTAATTAGAATATTCCTTTCACTTAATAATTCCTTTAAAATAACTTTTAGTCTTAGATTTGTTTGAAGTTTTTGGTATCATCGAATCTATCATTATAATTACATGATATTATTTGTAATTGTGGAAATAAGGAAATAATATCTAATTAATGATTTACGATATACTACTAGTTATAACTAATATTAGTGGCTAATTTTTCAAAAATTAAACTGAAATCATTAATATGGTGATTAAATTAAAAATGTGAAACTACGTTTGACCATTTAATGAGAAATGATGCTAGCAGGACCAGTCATCTGGGGTTGCGGCGGATCCTATGCACCGGGACCCCGCAATTGATGGGCCTCCACTATGATCAAATCTAAAATAATAAATAGTGGAATGGAAACAAGAGAAGAAAAAAATTAAATGGAACAATAGATAGGTTTTGAAATATACAAAGCTTAGAGATATATTACAGTTTAGTGCGAGTGTGTAACATTTTATAAAAATAAAGAACTGTCATTTTTAAAATATATTAACTGAGTTAAAACTTTTCTTGGTATTGCCAGTTTATAATAAATGCTGAGCGTTCTTTCAGCAAATTAAAATTAATAAAGAATTACCTTCGGTCAAGCATGTGTTCAGAATGCTTAAATGCATTTACTACACTAAACATCCAAAAAGGAATAGCAAAAAATTCTAACTTTTCCGAAGTAATTAATTGAATCTCAGAAAAAATATCACGCATTAAATAAACATGCAATATTAATATGTGCTTACATTTGTATTTTTTTTTTACTTGCAAAAAAATTAGGGTCCGAAAAGGTTTCTTGCTCTGAGGCTCTTTCATAGAAAAGGTCGGCTCTGGGTACAAGACAGTGTCCATTTGTGCACTGCCTAGCACTGTAAAAAGCCTAAATCAACCGTTGGAACGGATTGTAAGAGGTCAAAGCATTGAGAACAATTAGAGTAAATTGGTGAATGCTTTAATTTTTCTTTGCGCTTTTCTTTTATATCTCTTGCTATTCAGAGACATTTTCAACTATACTGCAGAAAGGAGGGTAATAGAATCATTCATTCTGTCCCGTCTGTCAGAAGAATCGTATTTTTCATTATCCCTTATAGGAGGAACGATGACCTGTTTCATGAACTCGAAACGATATGATTGATCTTCTTAAATAGGATTGAATCAACAAGTGAGTTGCGAGTTTTTAAAACTATTATTCAAGTAGATTATTTTTTTAAAATTTCAAATGTATTTATTTCTTATAATTTTACAATGAAAAAACTTTTATAGTGATTTTTTTTTCGAATTTTGTGTTCTTTTATCCTCCTCTCAGATTGTTTAATGAGAATTCTGGCGGGACGGGGAATAACATTTAAAAAATACTTTTAATCTTTCATTTTAAAGAAGCTTCATAATATAGGGTAGATATTGTTTACTAGTGTATAAAAAATTCAAAACAATCAGGATATTTCCAAATTTTGGAGAAACTGACAAAGGAAGATTAAGTAATGAAGCAATATCCGAGATAGCATTCAAAACATTAGCTAAATGAAATTAATTAGAGATTTAATAATGAAGAATATTTATTATAATTTCATATTAAAACTTAACAAGAATATTTACAAAATTTTAAAAAAAGTTTTTTTTTTTTTGCATATTTACATATTGTTCCTTTACACAAAATATTGGGACAGTATCTTTTATTAGTTTATCAAAAAAGTATTAAAATGATACATTTCTTGTCTGATGTTTATTTTCTTATAAAATAAGCATGCATATACCCACTTTTGAGATGACTTATTTGTTTAGAGGATTTTTTTACTATTGAGTGGATACAATGAATAATTACTGAAGTGTTCAGATTAGTTCTTTGAACTATTTACTGAATTTCATAATTATCTTTAAAATATGTATAGGAGACTATTCTTTATATGCAACGATGTCTTAATACAAAAATTTAATTCTATTAGCACTTTGATTGAATGAGATTTTACTTAAATAAAATAAAATCTAATTTTAGAAGAAGTCTCTTGAATTCTGTTGATCCCCAATAACTCGGCACCAGAAGCAAAATAGCGCTTATTTGTTTACTTTTCTCCGTTTGCCCTAAAACAAAAGGCAAATGATGGAGATCAGTTGAAGATCAAAATCCTTCATAGAATGTAAAGAAGTGAATTTTAGAATGTTCCTGACCATTAGTTCAGGCATTCGCTCAATGTCAGGATTTGTAAGTGTTATTTGGGGGGGGAGAGCTCGCATTTGCTTAGATAAAATAACAGCTACAAGTAAGTTGATCTTGAACTTTTGACAACATTTTTCCCAAACAATGTGAATGAATGAATTCCGTGATTGAAAGAAAAAATGATATCCGTACAGACGTCACAGCAAATGTAGGTCTTGGAAGGGAGATAAAATTAGTTTACTTTCATCAACATTTTGTTTTCAATATCAAAGCGAACTTCGTGATCTGGAGATAAACTCATAGCCAGTCCATAAACGGAAGCCGATGAAGTGACCTTAACTGATCTCCCAAAAATATTTGACGTAAATATTCGAAATGTTTCCAATAATATGTACTTCATCTATTTGTTTCCATATCTTTGAAAAAATAAAATTCTTACATTTTTTTTTTCTTTTCAATAACAATTAATTGATTTTGGAGAAAAAATTACATAGCATTTTATACTTCCGTGTGAAATGCTTTTACAAGGAAACAAAAATTATTTGATACTCGCGAAGGAATTTTATCTGCGGATTAATAACCACCTATGGATTATATCTACGGATTAATAAAAAAAGGGATGATTATAATATGTAAATAAACAATGAAATAAATTTTTAATAATAATTTTCAGTCTCAGTATCAGGTTTAAAAGGAACGAAACGAATTCTTTTTCTCATGGAAAACACGATAATATTGTCTAATTACAAGTACCTTCAGTCAATATATTTTTGTGGAATTTCTATAATTTTTAATGTATCATCTTTATTTTATTAAAATTTATTTCCATTATTTATAGTTTATAGCATTTTAGAATAAAAAATGAATCACTTTAATTTACCCAACGGGAACGAATTTTAAATCAGACTAAAAAGCAAAAGAATTTTCAGGATTTTTAAAGCTAATATTATAAAATACGCATCAATATTTAAATAAACACATCTAAAGCATCTTTTTTTTTCTACCATTTGTTAATGCTCAATTTTGATTATTATTTGGGAATAGCATTTTTACTGATTTATATTAAGGACACACCTTTGTTTTGGCAAAGTGCCAAAAGGATTTTGTGAATTACACATCGATCTTCATTGCTTTATCGTAATTTTGTAAACAATATCAACAGAGTTCAAAGTCAACAAATTAAATATAAAATCACTTGGGAAATTTCTTAATTGTAAGTATCGTACAGAAACATTAATTGATACAATATTTGCAATTGCTTACTAAATTTTGAAATCGATAAAAATTGCAAAGTATTCGAGAGCATCGATTTGAATGAAATATGTATTTGAAACTAGGGATGTAGTTGTAATTTGTTCTGAATTTAAAAGCTCTGAAAATATATCGAATAAATCTTTTAAACGTTGCAATAGACTAAATCTTCATTGAAAGTTAAATTTAGAACGATAAATAATATCATAGCAGTCGTTATTGATATATTTATTATTACCTGGTTTAAAAAATCACCTCTAATCAGAAGGACTCTGACTTTTGTCTAGAGTAAATATTCATTTAATTTTTAGACGTGCAACTAATTTGAATAACAATCTCTCTATACATAAAAAATGATAAAGTGCCAATTATTTATAAAAATTCTAACAGAATTTTTTTACTATGATTTAAGAATGATGATATTTGAAACTAAAAAGTGGTTTTATCTTAAATATTAAATATTAAAAAAAGAGAATTTAAAGTTAAAATACGCAATGTACCTGCGAAAATTCATTCTTATTTGAATCAGTTAACTTAACTGAAATTCAATGAATGACATTCCAAATAATAACATTCTATTATACAGTCACGTTTCAAAAAAAAGGAAAGCTTCATTTAACTTCAATCAAAACTTCAATGAGTTAAAATATTTGTTATATGATTCGTAAATATTTTTTATAGTGAGAAAGAAGGCTAAATAAAGAACACGGAAGTCAATACAAGGTTTTAATCTTGAAGTATAAATTTGAGCTCTTTTAAATAAAAGAAAATATTTATTGATAAATAAATTTCCACTATGTATTAGTTATGAATATATTTTAAGAGTGAAATCCACTCAAAATTATATACTTGCATATCAATAACCAAGAAATTATTTCATATATAGCATAAATTGAACAGAGCACAAAAAAATCGGAGCACAAATTTATAACATAAATTAGTCCTCTGATAACAAATGCATGTGAAAATCAAATAAAAATATATTACACAGCTTTAGTTTTCTTTTTCTAAAAATTTTTAGAAAATGATTTATGATTTTCCCTAATCTGTTAAATGAAAATATCTAAAAGAATATAAATCTCCTATAATGAGATCCTGCAATCTGAATCTGAAAGAAAACCCAGCAAAATTATTTCGATATTGAAAGATAAGTTTATTGGATAAGTTGTGATACAGCTAAATGTATCTGAAGAAAAATTGTATGATTCATGAATAACATCCAAAATTCAAAATAAGAGTATATATATATCTGTAGTGATTTATTTCCATTCATCGATATTTTATGTTGGTTCCGAATTGCGTTTGAATACAAAAAAAAAAACCCATTACATTCCATTAATTCAATCTAATTTTTCATTTTAATTTATCAAACATATCAGAAATCTAAATACAGTTCAGATAAGTCAAATGGTTCTTACTCGGATTCACATTTATATCTATTTAAAAATTAATCACTGTGTAATTAATTGCTTTTTTTCCATTTAATCTGACTATGAGAAAGAATTTCATCCTAAACGGTACAAATTATTTCCTCAGTACATAAAATTTGCATTATTAAAAAAAGCCATATGAGCTACCGTACAAGTAAAATAAAAATGTTATAAGAAATCCATCTGCTAAATTCGCCTGTGTAAATATTTTGAAATTTGTATTGAGTGACTTAGAGTAGATAAAAAGCCGGTGATAGAATTATAATAATTTTCTCCATAAAAACCCATAAAAAAATTCGAAATTAAAATAATGTTGTCGCTTAGGAGTGCAAGTTAAACTCATAGTGCAACGACAGTGCCTCCGTTTCAAAAACCAACAACGGATCTATATTTAGTAACGATTGCACAATTTTAACACGTTATGGCTCTTGTGCAGTAAATGCCAACGTAATTTTTGAAGGAAAAAAAATATTAAATCTAAAGATAAAATTCTATTAGCACATTAATAAAATTTCCAATTCCATATAATTTACCTTTAGTATTTGGCAGAGCTCCTGTCATACCAGGGTGGTGTTCTGGAAAGTTCGAACTTCTCAAGAAGTTCGCAGATTTTCTCAGGCGCCCATTCCTAGCACGGTATCTAACTGTAGTGAGTATACCCCCTATCCTGAAATACAGGCCTAGCCCTCTAACACGCATGCTCTATCACAAATCGATATTCTTGCATTGTTCTCGATCCCCATCAGTCAGCGGCCCCTACGCCACACCCACCGAAACTTACAAAATGTAGCAAGATACATGGCCTTTTAATGATGACACTCTGGGTAACCGATGTAAAAAGTAATCGCAGCATTCCCTAAAGATATTCCTGGGAAAATTCAGGAAATTCCCAGAAACGTACTGAAAAACTGCGTCATTTGAGAAGACGCGCAAAGTTTTGAATCAATTATAGGTTTCGATAATCGAATGATGGAACGGCCTTTGTGTGTGTTGAGCCATTCTTGGAATTTGAGTGCAGTCATTTCACAGAGTTAGGCAGCTTTCTCAACAATGAAAACTACTCGACACTTGTTAAAAAGGGCGATTTATTTGAAAAATTTCCTTAAAAGCGTAAATAAAATATTAATATAATACTTAAATAAAAAAGACAGTTCAAACTTTAAAGGACTAGAGGTTACTATTTTCGCTAGATTGTCTAGAATATCAAGGTGCAAGATAAAAGTCATATATGTTTGTGCAAAGAGGGGATAAAGAGAGGGCAAACCTTTTTTATTATTTCAAAGAAATTAAGGAGTATTGATGAATAATAAAAAATTACCGAATAAGAAAACTTTAATATTTTATAAAGTGATGTTTTTACTCCTTTTGCAATAAAATAGTTTAAGTATCATAACTCAAAATCTTTGTTTAATATTCATATGCTATGTTAAAATGCAAATAAAGAATATGCAATCGATAAAGAATAAAAAAGTTATATACCATGTGGAATCTTATATATCATATGGAATTACTAGAAAATTTAAGCTATCGTAGGACTTAACAGTTGATGAAAAATAATCTTAGGAATATATGGATGATTATTAGACTATAAACTCTTTTCCGTTTTAGTTATGTATGCCAGAATTTTTAATCATCACTTAACTCATATTGCACTTCATGTTGCATGTTACAACATAGGAACATAATTTGCATATAAATTAATAATTTTAATTAAGTTAACAAGATTAGTTGAGCTATTGAGAATATGAAATGTTTCTCAAAAAAAAAACGTTTTAGTTAATTTTTTACTGACAAACAATAATTTATTTGGCCTGATTTAAAAATAAACAAGTAATTAAAAAATGTAAGTCAATTCCTATTTAGGTCAACAAAGAAAAAAATTATTTTAATTACTTTTTATTAAATAATTACAATTAATATAAATAATTTATCAAAAAATTATTGATTTTCGAAAAAGTTGAACTTGCTTTTTTTTTCTAATGAAAAATACTGAAATTCTTGCATTTTACCAATTGAACTGCTGCCTGTTGATTTCAATTTTAATATTAAAACTATGTTTAAACTATTAAAATCTATTAAATTTAATTAATAAATTAATATTTGAAGAAACTGTATTAATATCAAGTGTCATCCACAACAAGTTTAAAAAAAATTTATTTGAGCTTGAGTGGATAAATAAAAATTATTTTATTAACGATTGAAAATTTGAACAATATATATAATAATATATAAATATATATCTTGATTAAAAAACAATCTTACACTTAAAAAAATAGCTTTTGTGAAGAACAAATCTTGAAAAGAAATTTTTATAGGTAATTAGACATTTTTTACGTCGATGTTTTTAACTACAAGCTCGTAAAATCATGGATACATTATTTGGTTTGTAAAAATGGTACTTAAATCCTTTCAAAAAATAGAGAAAACATCAGAGGATAAAGCTATCTATTTGCATATTTTCAGTTGCTGAATTATGATTTTGCATTCCCAAGGATTTTAAAGAGAGAATCAATTTCATAAATTTATTTTTATCAAGTAAAAATCCAAAATTTTCATTTAATAGAAAACATACCCGAAATGCAATTTATTTTGACGCATTATTTTGTTTACAAAAACAGACCTTTTAGTTAGTTGGAGGTATTAAATCGTGCATATCAGTTTACTATTAGAAGCTGTGAAAGAGCTTTGATTTATTCAGAAAAAAATTATTATTTCTAAGCAAAGAAAAATAAAGCCAAATCTTCAAGTAAAATGATTCTGAATGTTGGCATTAAGTGTCATTTTATAACCATATGTATTAGTAAATTTTCTCTCCACGTTTTTTTACCGCTACTGAGTTCTTTAAATCGATAATTATCACAATTTTCCTTTACTTTCCAAGATAATGGATTTATTTAATCTAAACAGTTATTTCTTCGAAATATTTAAAATATAAAATAAGCGGCAATTTACGACCCCATTTCAGAAATCCTCGGAACTAGTATTCCCAAAAATTAATATAACATCGGATAATTCTAAATTTTAAGGTGATATGTATGCAGGCATGCGTATTTAAAAAAAAACGGAAAGACAGACTTCGGAAATGAAAAGGCAAACCCAGTTACTAAACTAAACTACTTTAAATTTACTATAATCTGAAATTTGTACAATTTTAAAAATATTTTAAGTAATTTTTTAAATATTTTAAGTAATATTTTAAGTAATTTTTTAAATATTTTAAGTAATTTTTTAAATATTTTAAGTAATATTTTAAGTAATTTTTTAAATATTTTAAGTAATAATTTAAATATTTTGTGTCTTGGTGGTCAGGTATCGGCTTCGGAATCTTCAGGGCTCGCGGTGTGAGACCCGATTCCACCGAAGAGCTGTGTAAGTTGATCTGGTGCAGGCTAAATCCGTCGGAACCAAACGACCTCCCCCTGGCGTAGTGTAGAAGCTTAAAAAGTAGGACGAAAGTTCAGGTGTCGTCCTCGTCATCTAATCTCGAATTAAAATTAGGAGGTCCGTCCCCAAATAACCCTAGTGTTGCCTTTAAAAAGGGATGCTAGTAACTAAACTAAACTGAAATAAATAGTAAATCTTAGAGAAATCCGGATTTTTTACAGATAATATAAAATCTGGAATTACGGATAAATACAGAGTAGTCACTTCCGGAGAGGCCCTTAGAAAATGTCCAATGGGCCATTTCAAAAGATTTGGTTAAAATTGACGTTTTACTTCATGTTATATAACTAAAACGTTTCTATTTGTATTACAAATTATCTTCTTTTTTTTTTACTATAATGAAAATTACACGAGAAAAATATTGGTCATAATCACAGATTATAAAAATAATTGTTTATATTAAAAAGATATATATGATCGCATTTATTTTTCAATGGTGCACGAGAATATTATGTATTGAACTCATGTTAGAATCCAGATAAAAACTATTATCAAAATGTTCCCGCAAAGTTATTTCTAGTAAGATATTCGGAAAATCGCTTAACAGGACCATTTTTAAACAAAATATTGAACTTAAACGGTTTTTAGAGAATGCCTATTTAGAATTTTAAAAATGCATGCTTTAGTGATTTTAAAGCATAGGCAAATTCAGTTTTGTAATTATTGACCGAAATATGTTTAGAAGTATCTCAAAAACATTAAAATATCGTAATATATTATAAGACAATCAAAATTGTATTCTTTAATTGGATGTATACATTTTACATTATAAAAAAATTTGATCGTCTCTTCCTCTCTACTTCCATTCTAGAAGAATTGAGACAGAAGGAATTGCTACTAGTATCAAGGGACGTGGCCAGCATCTTACTTGAAGGAGGGGAGGGGGGGGGCACGGTATAAGACTATTAAAAATTCTGACCTCACAATAAATATTTTTATTGCATAACACCAAAATACAGTTCATTCCTGTATCCTGAGACTAAAACTTTTAGATGATTCTGCCTCATCATGGGGCGAGACGCAGAAGGAAGGCTAATTTGCTTTGACCTTAAATTGCCCCCAGTAAATACATTTTTGCCCCCAGTAAATACATTTTCACTCATTTTTTTTCATATGCATGTGAGTGTTGTGTCGTTTCTGGCCGCTTTATATTTAAACTCAAAATTGCATATTGGTATAGCTAGTTCAAATGGCAACAAAAGCTTTCTGGAGTAGCCCGAATGAAATTTTGCTCATTATTTCCTGTAATATATTTAAAAATAAAAAATTCTTAAACAGAAAAGTCATTAATAATGATGTTTCTTTAAATATCAAAATATGTAAAATATCCTACAAGTTAAGACAATCTCGAGTCATTTTTGCAACGGAAAGGGGGGGTGCAGTAGCTTCCAAGGTATAGACCCCCAATCACCCGAGGGCAGAAGTCTGACTTCCAGCTCATATGAAGATGACAAACACTTATCACATTCGCTTGCACAGCCCCTTTATACAGGGAGGCACATTCTCACACCACAGAGATGGAACACAAAAGAACAACCATGCCCTGACGGGGACTCGAACCCGGGACGCACAGATCAAGAAAGAAGACGCGCTTCCTCTGTGCCAGGACGCCGGCTCCAATATGTTACAAATAATAATATTTTTAAGACGTTTCATATTTATTGGAGTACTTTAAATGAAAATAAAATGTTTTAAACAGAATATACTCTCAAATGTCCATCGTTGTTAATCTTAAAATGCAGCAAAAAAAAAAATTCAATAATATTCGAAAAAAGATATTTTTATTATAAAAGCGATCATTATGATTTTTCAAAAAATAATTACCACATTTTGGGAACATAATTTTCCTTTATTCTTAATAATTTAATATTTATACTCCTTATATTAAATAAAGATTGCTCTGAAATATTTTTCTGTACATTAGTACCTTTTTCCGCCTGTATTACTAATTATCTGTGATGCTTACATCTCATAAATCCGCCAGTAATTCGAGTTCACTTTATTGTTCAGGCGACCAGAGACCTTTAAAATTATTTTTTGTACTTTTCACCTTAGCAATTTGAAATTTTACAGAAAATTTCAAATTGCTAAGTGCTCATTAACAATTAATTAATTCAAATCAAATACTTTCACATTTTGCTAGATTAAGAGTAATCTAGAGGCGATGACGTACAAAATTTTAAAGCATTGTATTAATTTATTTATGAGTTAGGGGAGGGGTAATATAATATAATATTAGCGATAAATAACGTTAATGAAAAATGTTCCAGGGACTCCAAATTTGTTAGTTTAAGTAGTTGTGAGTTATTATGTAGATTAATTGAGATATTTCATACTCAAACTTCAAGATTAACCCCAACTTTTGTTTTAAAAGGGTTAGAGAAATTATTAATAAAAATTGCAGTGCTTTCGAACAAATTATATTATACTAACCCCCTAACTCATAGATAAATTAATATTATGCTTTAAAATTTTGTACGGCATTTCCTCTATGGTTACTCTTAATGCCTGCAAAATTTCAAATTGCTAAGGTGAAAAATACAAAAAATAATTTTAAAGTTCCCTGGTCGCCTTAAGCGTAGCATCTGCTTTCATCTTTCCTCTCACCTCTATTTTGACGAATTAAGGCCATGCAAGTTCATGCGCAAAAGCACAGAGAGTTTTAGAATGTGCTGTCAAACATTACTCGCACCCTGAAGCATAAATATTACTACCGTTTTCGATTAACTTTATTTTTAATTTAAAATTTTAAGATTGTCATGCAAGCGAGGTTTACTGTCGCGCCATACAATTAAAAAAATGTAGAAAGTTGTGAAAGAACAGAATAAACGAAAAGTTTCAAAAATGACTAGAAAAAATATTACCTTAAAATAAAATAAATTTTATGGAAGAATATAAAACAAAAAATTCAGTCGAGCTCATTTTTACAAATAATAAGTTATCCTCAAGAGCTTCTACAAAAAAATCTAGATATTTTACGGAAATTTTTTTAACGAATTTTAGTCTACCTTTTCACTTTATGAAACTTTCATTCGAATTATTTTTCATAACACCCTTCAAAAAAAGTCTATTATAATGCCTTTTTCAAGAAAGAATCAAATAAATTAGTTAATAACACTTTCATCGCTTCTCTTCATTTGAATATGGTGAAAGCAAGTTTCATTGTTCTAAATTATCTTTCATAAGAATTCTGAGGATAATAATGCTTTTAGAATTTTGAGACAAAAGTAAGGGTATCAAGTAATTTACTCTTAAAATATTTGCAAGGTTTGGGCATGTTTTGCTGAATTTGAAACCATTTGTAATTCAACGTGTAAACATGAGGGTGAACTTCTGTTGTTTAGTCTGTCCATTTACAAAAATTTTCCAAGATTTTTTGAGTGGATTACGGATTTGCAATATTCAGAAGACTCAAGATATAGACTATTTAAAGGACGAAAACAATAACAGTCCTTAATTTTCTCATTGATTAATCGAAATCTATTCAAACAATAGAATATTTTAACATGATTTTAATGCAAGATTCAGTGAGTTAAAAGCGTTTCGATTAGACAATTATTACTGTAAACCGAATGTTTTGATTAACTTCAAGGGATAGAAATATCTCAGATATAGCTCAGAAGATAGCTTCGATGACATTTTGGACATTCGATAATTATTTCTTAATTCGGAGCCTTCTGGTGACCCTTGCTACACGAGAGATGCGAGCTGTGCAACCTTGTATTAGTTCGAGGATGAACTTTTCATTGTTTCCAATACCTAAGAGTTTCACCTATTTTTGTTACTATAGTTTTAACACTGAAAATGAGTCCGGCTTTTCATGTTTCGATGCTTACAAAAAAAAATCGAGAAATTGTTATCGTCTATTAACAATAAAAACCAAATGAGTTAACTGTAAGTTTTATAAAATAAAAAAAAAAAACTTTTTACATAGGGCTTTTCGCGTAGGTTTTTTTTTTTTTTTTTATTATGACAGTAAATTCCTGCGATTGATTTCCATTTAATTGTTTGCATCCTCAATGTTTACAGACAAATTGCAACAATTACAAAATTTGATCTATGTCGACTCTACCGAATTTTTAAAGAAAAATAAGAAATATTTGTTAATCAATACAAAAGTAACTATTTTTGAATCTATGTGAAACAATTTGGTTTTGACGAACACTTGTATTTGGTTTACATGAAGTAGAATCAATGACTCTTTCTGAGCAAAGCATATAGTTTTGCCGAATTTGCAAATTCTTCATTAAAATATTTATTTCAACTAACGGGTAGTTCTACGCTAAAAACGTAGGTATAGTGCAGAATAAGAAAATGTTACATTAACTATACCTTTAAATTTTCGCCGGGTGATTAACTATTTGTAACTAAGGGTATTGATTTCATCATCCACTCATTGCCTTTTCTATCCATTTTTTACAACTTTTTTTAAATTTTATTGAACGAACAAAACTGGTCTTTCTTATTAGAATTCTCATACTAGCTTCACATTAATTTCTGTGGAAGTAGTCCTTATATTTATTATCTTATCTTCTTAAAATAAATTTCACTTCTATGCAATCAGATTAATCAATTATTAGCTAGCTGATTTCAACAACAGAAAAGCCAGATTTTTCTATTTAAAATATACATTGCAAAAACATAAAATACTACATAGAATCTAATTTAGGAGATAGCTATAAAGGAAATAAATTGTAAATTATTTTCTTTATAATGAAAGAGAAATCCCTCTAATGCGGTTTATATAGCGTTAAATTATGTTAACAGCATACATAAATATATTTAAATGTTATAATACTTCTGTTTCATAAATTTTATTTTATCTTGATTAAAATAGTAATTCTCCAGTACTTAATCTGATTAACATTTACAAATTAAAAACCCAAATGGATGAATGACATGAAAAACTGCTTAGCAAAATTAATGAATTAAAAACATAGATGAATGATATAAAGGACTTTAATAATGAATAACCATCGGAGAGGAAGTGGAGTCTGATTTCGCAACATCATTTCACAGAAACCTTTTCCCTCTGAGCGCGAGTAACGACTCCTTTTACATTCACGTTTAACGGCCTTTTCATTCGGATTTGCAAAGATCAAGGTCACGAGTAGCTGGAAGCACTTTCCTCTGAGAGCCAGGCAGCTGGACAGTTGTTTAATTTTGTGAGAAAGCCAACAAGCGCTTTTCACAAACAGTTAGTTGCCAATGGTTCTCTGCCACCAATTAATGAAACTCAAAAAGAGCCTTTTAAATTCCTGTCAGACATTTCATTCATCGTAACATATGCATTAAAATTACTAAAAAAATGTGTTTATAAATATTTGCAAAAACAGGAAAAATCGAAGCATGCACAAACTTGTGCAATAAAATAATAAGATCGATCCATTTAAGAATTTTTTCGCAGATGTTCAGTGTATTTCATTTTTAATTTTTTTAAAAAATGTCTTTAAATAATAACAGTAAGAAGAATTAAGTTGCATTTTATCACAATATAGTATTAAATAAGGGATCTAAGCATTTTAATTAAGAATAATTTTTCATTAGATATTTGATTTAAAGCCAGACTTATAATCAATTACAAATGTAAACACAAACAGACATCGAATGATCCTTGTATTATTTCACCTTCTTGCTGCAATATTATAACTATGACAAATATATTATAAAAAATCACAAAACAAATAAAGTTTATTATAACAAAAAAACATTGACTTTATTATCAATAAAAAGGAAATGTAAAGTCATTCTTATTCAAAATCGAGCATTTATTAATACATCGCATGTTTAAATCAATATTCTTCTTATTTTTTGGAATTTTTTAAAATCTTGAGAAATTAGAGTAAAACTTTACTATATTTTAAAATTTGTTTAATTTTGGTAAGAGTGCGGTAAAACCAAAATGAAAATAAATAAAATTAAGATAAAAATTTAATTTTTATCATCTTGTAAAAGAGAATTTTTGCTGAAATTTTCCGCACAATCAAAGATAAAAATCATAATTTACCATTTGAACCGGGCTTTTTTGTTTTGTTTTGTTACTGACAGTTCTTATTGTTTTATTGATGTATTCATTACTTATTATTTGTAGCTTCTCTAATGAGAGGCTAAAGCTCAACGATGCACAAGAATATTATTATTATTATTATTTGCCTTCCAGTTATTAATAGTCTATGATAACTGGTTTGTAAATGTAAATGTAACACAAAATATTCTTCCACAGAATGGAAGCATTACGTATGTAAAAAATTACCAAAACACTACTTATGAAGAATATATCTTTATACTTTTAGATTTGCAAATTCTTCCGAATTTCTCCAGAAAGGCTGGATAAACTGTCTTTTCTATTATGTGAAATATACATTTGAACTCATACTGTACAGAGAAAATCTGATCACAAAAGCGTGAGGAGAACAGATCAGAAGTAGATGAATAAAATGATACTGGCTCTTCTCATTTTACGGAAAGCAGATAATGAACTGAACTTCAAATGATGCGTATTATTTGTTGTGGTCAATAATTAGATGTTTTTTCATCAAATAGTTACAAAGAGTGTTTTATAAAAAAAATCCCAATTCTTTTGTTTATATAGTGTAGATTTTGAAGATAAATCGGATTAAACTTACAGAATATACCAAAATTTGGTATTAAAACATTATATTAACATTTAAAGTAAATTATTTAAATGATCACGGAAATATGCATATTTGTAATTAAAAATTTTTTGACCAATTATACACGAAAGAGCCTATTTTTGCATTCAATTCTTATTTTTAGTTCACACTCTCCTTATATATTATATATATATATATATATATATATCTTGTTCAAACTTTTAATCGTTAATAAAATACTTTTTATTCATCCACTCAAGTTCAAGTAATTTTTTGAAATTGTAGGGGATATTTGATGTTAATACAGTTTTTTAAAATATTAGTTCATTAATTTTTATTGATTAATTAAAAACTAACTTTGTCTCCAAAAATCATTTCCCCATCGCCAATTACGTAAAGAATTCAGTTTGTTTTTTCCCAACGCCAATGAGATAAGGCTTAACAGGCTTTCGGCCAATTATTTCAGACGATTATGCTTATTTACTTACTGTTTGATGCATTTAAAATTAAACATAGTTAACTCATCATTTTTTCGGATTCATTTTGAAGTACTTTCGAATTAAAATAATACAGAATAAAGAAAATTAAAAATGTCTAATCTGTCTTGCGTTACCCAAACTGCCGTAAAAAATTCACGCATTTTGTGTTGCCACTATTAGCTTTGAATCCTCAATTGGTGTTGAAAATTCAATGCTTGTATAGTTTTTTTATCAATTATTTATAGAAATTGTAATTGTTAGGCCGGGATAGCCTGGTTGGAAAGGCGTTGGATTCACATCTCTCGAGCTGCGAGCTCGAACAAGCCAGCCGATAACTGTGTGTGGTGGACGCTACATCTGTCGTGGTCACAAAGTCCTCCATGTCGAGAGTAATACTCCTGGGGGTACTGGGTCAGAGTTGATCGTTCTCTATTCCAGATTTAAAGTACGAGCTGTGGATGCATGAATGAAGTACGTTTAGTAAAAAGGGTTTGTGATGTGTGTAAGCTAGAAGTCGGCCTTCGGGTGCTCAGGAGTCCATACTCTCAAAAGCTATTGTACGCCTCCTTCCGTTTGAAAGCGTAACACGAGAACAACAACAATAATAATTGTAATTATTTAATAAAAGGTAACTAAAAAATTTCTTTGTCGACATTAGAAGGAATTGACTTTATATATATATATAAACTTATTCTTGGCAAATTTCAGAACCATATATTTAGGACATTTCAGTTGAATAACATTAAGATTGAAGATATCACCTTTGCGGGGAGTTGAATTTCAGTTAGCCTTTAAGTAAGAAGGCAAGGTGTTTTCTACAAAAATGTATTTTCTAAACTCGTATTCGTTAACTCTTTTTTCGAAATTTAATTTTGAATTCTATAAAAAGGTAATAAATATGCTATATTTCTTCATATAAATTGAGATATAATAATAAATTGCAGTACATTTAGCATAGTAAATAAATGAAATTTTTAAAATGATATTCATTATTATTTATACAAACATTGCATTTCTAACTTTTTACGAGCAACGTAATAGATTTAACGTAGTTTTCATAACATATTTACTTTTTTATATTTTTAGGCGCTTAAATGAAATGAATTCATATGGCTATTAGCCAAAAGCTTATTTTGTACCTTTGATATTTTAAATTATTTATATTAAAATACAGGGTGTCTCACTAAGCATGCAGCTTCTACTACTATTTACAGATTCGGATAGAACACATTAAGACGAGTATTTTGATTCACAACGTGTGCAATCTCCGAATACAGCATCGAGTTCTATCCGAATGAGTAAATATTAGAAACTGTATGCCTTTTGAGATAACCTTAAGCTTATTATTTTTATTCAATATTTAGAAATTTCCGTGGACCATTAAATATCACTCTAAGCTTACAGAAGTAGACAACATTTTACATAAAGATATCACATACAGGTCAGCTACTCACGCATCACGTTCGCTTGCACAGCACCTTTTTATAGGGGGGCACATTCAAACAGATCAAAGATAGAACAGATAAAGAATAACCATGTCCGATCCTGGACTCGAACCCAGGACTCTCAGATCACGGGGAGGATTTGCTACCCCTGTGCCAGTATGTCGGCGTACGCTTGTATTTAGAGTAAAGTAGACTCAGCCCTGTTTAACCACTTCACATACAATGGCGTCTCTGATACGCGCATCGAATTATTGAATTATTAATTTTAAACCTGCAATTAAGAGAAAGTATTCAATAATTTAAAACGCCAGAATCATTTAAAAACTTTTCATTATCTTAAAACTCGTTACATTATTATAGGAATTAAAATAACAACAAATGTTTAATATTGGATGTGTCATTTAATTAGGAAGTCAAATTCGTATGTCAAGTGGTTAAGTAATCGGGTAATTTTGTTTCATCTACCAGTCTGCTGAATAGTCTCGGGAATAAGTTTCCTTCCCACTCTACTTATTCATTAGATTCTTTTAAAAATGCTTACGAGGATTAAAAAATGCCACTATTTGCATTTTTTAAAAAAAGATAAGTCCTTTTTATTTCTTTCGAATCCGCCCACTGGTGTCGAACCTCTAGCCCGAAAGAAATGAATGAAATTTTGGGGACATCTAATATACACTCACAAATGATTGTTTAAAAGAATGAAAGCAACCGTTCTAAAAATAGATAAGCATTGAGCATAAGTATAAATAAGCCCTTATAGAATCGTCTCTATAAATTTATTTCTTTTAAATCATCAAAAAGTAAAATAAATTAGACTTAAACAAATCATATGAACTGTTTCATGCCATCAACTACAATCAAAAGCAAATAAGGAAATGGAAAAACATGATCATTCAATCAATACAAGACATCTCATGCTTAAAAGCATATATAATAAAATGGAAAACAATTATTTGAAGTGCTTACCTCTAATGTTGTTACTCTATTATAATATTCTCAGTGTGGCCGAATGGCTTGGATTCTTTAGAATACCAGAACTTACGCTGTTGTTACCTTATTTAAAGGCAAGATTCTGCTCAGAGAAGGAATTCTAGATGTTGGTTTGTCTGGCGGGGCAACTGAGCTCCAACTCTGTACTATTAAAAGTTTGTCCCCTCCAATCACAACAAGTTCATGAGGCACACCGGAGATAAAGAACGGGCCATTTGTTTTCCTTCGTTTCATTATTTGCAGTTTTGCATTCCATGAATGCGGGAAAATAACACTTATCAGTAGGGATTTCTTACTGGAAAATATTTGTTGAAAATTTTCGTAACAACTGTTTTCACCATTAGTTGTTCAAATTTTTGGATTCATTTATAAATTTGTACAAAGATAAAGGAAAACAGGGTATTATATCGGCATAGCATTGATTGGCATTCTATTTTAACATCTTGCATAGCATAATTTTGAGGGAATTCTTCCAGTTATTTTCATTAATATATCCATTTTCAGCAGAAATGATTATCTACTGATTCAAATTCTTACTGATTTGAATCAATTGAAAAAGTTAAAACGGGTTACAAAGGAGTTCGAATAAAGAAAAATTCCCGAAAATGTTTCAACCTTCAAAGTATGTTATCAGGTTTAGCAACACTTTGGACGACTAAGATGGAGAAAATTGTAGTATATGATTTTATTTTTCGATTTTATAATCGGCATTTTGAGAAGAAATGTATTATCAAACGATTGAATTACTCTTTTCAATACTTCGAATAACTTTACAATCAAAATTTTTTGTACCAAATAAGCCGCCTTTTAAACTCACATCACACTTTATTTTCTTTTTATAATTAATTATTTAATCGCAATTCAACTATGTAATTAATTAACTAAATAATCTTTAGTACATAACCAATATTTAGTTTAGTTATATTAAAATCCCTTTGTTAAGCAACTCTAGGGCTATTTTGGGACGGACCTCGTAATTTTGAAAAGCAGCCAGATGACGAGGACGACATCTGAATAGGCACCCCCTCTCCACAATAGGGGGTGGACGTTTGGTGCTGACGGATTTAACTTGCAACAGACCCCCTTACATAACGGTTCTTCGATAGAATCGGTTACCACCAGGTCACTGTGGTCTACCAATAACTGTTAAGTGTGCATATATAAGCAACAAGATTATATATATATATATATATATATATATATATATATATATTGCATATCTGCATTCTAAAATAAATTTACCAAAAGAAAAAAAATTAAGATCAGAAATTATCTGGCTGATGCATTTTTATTCGTATGAAAAAAGATTTAAAATTGAAAAAAAAAAACAATGTTCGACAAGTGAATTTTCATAATCGATCTATATAAATTTATAAATGCAATCGAAAAAAAATTTGGTGAATAATGACCACAGCCATAAAGTGCCACTCCTGATTTGCTTTAGAATTCGGGATAATATTGTTAAAACATTATATCTCCATAAAGGTGCATTATTAACATCATATTAACATGGCTAACATGTAAATGTTAATTATTAAACATTATAATAGCATTAAAATATCATATCTCCATAACTTTTCATAAGAGTTGGGAGCAGCAAGCCCTACAGCATTGTTGTATGCACCAGAAAAGTTAGAATAAACTACCGTACGGCAACTATTAATCTCCATATTTGAGATGTTCTTCACCCGAGGTTTATAAAATAATAAATTAAGTATTTAGTTTTGCCTCGGTTTATATGAAATTCAGAAATTGAAATGTTATTCTTCGTTTATTTATTAGCTTATTTGAAAGTAAGGGAACAGGCTTTCTGGCACAGAGATAGCATGTCTTCCTCGTGTTCTGGGAGTACCGGTTTCGAATCCCGGTTAGGACATGTTTGTAATTCTGCGTGCTATCTGTGAGTTGTGTGGATGTGTCCCCCTGTAAAAAGTGCAAGCGAATATGTGATAGAGGTAAGTCGGTCCTCTACCAATTTCTAGGTGCTCTGGTCCTTGTGACTAACAGAGGCTGCAATCTTTCCCCATCCAGTCATGGACCTAGTCTAGCACTGCTGGCCAATGTGGATATGCAACAACAAGAGTAAGGGAACCACTATTAAGCAATATTTTTCATTAGCTGGCAGCTGAGGTAACTAGTAATAGTCGGAAATTTCAGTCATCAAATAAAAAGCGTATGTTTGCAAAAATAAATACCTTAAGCAACAGTTTTGAACCTATTTCTTATTGTTGATTCTTTTTCCTAAAGGTTTATTTTTATATACCTTTATAATGAATGCAAATTTGAAACTAATTAAAGATGCATTAAGAAAAACGAAATGAAATTTCTGTTTTTCAGCAGCAAATTATGTTGGTGTTTTTCAACGGAAAGCGCACTTGAATCCATTATTAAAATATTTCGCTGCACTCTAATTAAAACGAAGAAAATTATCTGAATTCAATGCTAATTGTCGTAATTTCTCGCTTGTGCTAATACAGACGTATTTATATGACAGTTAAATAAAATTTTGTTATTAAATTTGTAGATAAAAATCCCTTATTGTTATTTAAGCTTCAAATTAATGTCTTGCATAAGAAAGCCTTCAACGACATTTCTTCTTTCTGCTTTTGTATTGAATTTTTTAAATACCTCAGGCTGCCACCAACAAAATGAAAACCATTGAATAGTGACGAAGTAATTTGATATCTTTTTTAAAGATTCGTATAATTTTAAAAGAGAAAAGCTTATGCTTTATTTTTTTTTTTCGTTTTACAATAGAATTTCTAAGTTTTGAGTTAGCGCAAAATGATAGTTTCAAATAATAAATTTAGAGTCAAGAAAAAAAATTAGAAAGTATTACTGTTTAATTAATTATAAATCTTTCACTGTTTAATCCAAATAAAAACACGAAATTCAGCAAAAAATTAAAATAAACATGCAAAATTAAATATATTTATTCTTTTCCTATTCTTTTAAGAGTTTACGAAATATTTATCACAATATTTGGAATAAAATACTCTATAACATTCGTTACCCAGTCAATCGCAGCATTTCTTATAGATATATTACATAAAACGAATATCCACAAGAGGTATAATTGATCAGGAAATCGCAAAATATGAGCGTCCAGCATCGACCGAAATACAAAGCAAAATGACACCGCTAACCGCTTCTATTTGCGCCAAATGAAACAATTCCCTTTCCTTCACCCCCAAAATGTAATAGAATATAACTCTCTCATACCGACCGATCCTTACTTTTAGGATTAATTGGATTTTTCTCGTGGAGGTAGGTTAGTAGTATCCATGTTTGGCCTTTGATTTGGCCGGGGCTCATTTCTTACCTTAACCATAATTGGGGGAAATGACTAGAATACCTTCGTTTCCCGGGCACATATCGTTACTTCCTACTGAAAAAAAGAATTATTTCTTTAAATGTATTCGAAATGAAAGCTGGTCCTTGCCCTTGATCATGCAGGTAGAGTAAAGCAAGAGTAGGATAGTTCCAAAAAGAATGGTATCCATATGCGTAAGGTTAAATACTTGTTTCACCGATTAAGCTAATCTTACAGTACTACAACACGCCATAAATTTTAATCTAGGAATAGCGACTAATGTTAAACGAACTAATCGCGATTTAGCCGTGATGTGTGCACTTCATTCAGGAAAGTGTTTAAGAAATACAGTAGCATACGCATCTTTATAGGCATCAACAAAAAAAATCATCTCAGGGATATATATATATATATATATATATATATATATATATATATATATATATTTTAAAATAAAACTGAATTATTACATCTTTTAATATATAAATATCAGTAAGTCATTTTCTGTAAGAGCTCAGATATTATCTGGCGAAAGAGTATCCAGAAGTTTTATATTCCACTATTGGCAAAGAAAGCCAAGAAGTTTTCTCAGAAGGCAACGTAGCTGAATTAAGCAATCCGGTAGGATTACAAAAAATCCATGGGCGGCATTTAAAATTTGCTTCTGTATAAAATTATCCAGATTTTAAATTGCTTTGTTAAATATATTTATCTGAATCCCGCTACATTCCAAATAATTTCATAATTGAAGTTGTTTTCTCAACTCTCCAAATTAAAACCTTCGTGCCATGATACTTTTTGCACTTGTAATAAAATTTTCCTCTTTAGAAAGAATTAATATCCCTGTAACATAATTGCCAACTTTAAAGGCAAATTTTGATTTCTGAGTAACAGTTTTGATTCAGGTGGCATAATTAGCAAGCAAAGGTGAAATAGAAGCTCATAAACGAAAGGTTATTAATTAGAAACCCTAAAATTGCTTCCCTATCCCGTAAATATTTCTTTTATTTCCAGACTGAAAAGGAAATGTTAAAAATTCCCAGTGTTCTGGAACTTTCTTAAATGTATAAATGTCTTCCATATAAACAGTATAAAAAACAATCGACAAAATTATCAATAATGTCGGTGATCTATTTCATTACATTCGATTCTTTATGGAAGAGATAATTTATTGAGCATTTACCACTCACCCTGAGCGGGGCTTCAAAAGCTGGTGTAATCTTAAAAATAATTCCATATGAACTTCTGTACTACTTGTACCCTTTCAATCATTCTTAAATTTTCTCATTCTCGTAAAATGCCCGCATATTCTTAAAAAATGAACTTTTTTCTTCTGTACATACACATAAAAATTTTTTTTATCTCTACTTCAAGAATTCAAGCTAGTTATTTCTGATTTAAAAAACAACAACAAACCAAGTTCAGATTTATCTCTTGGATAACTTCTCAAGTTATTTTTAAACTTTTCTAAAACTTTAAGGTCTTTTTTTTTTTAAATAAATTTTCTATTGGGGCCAAAAAAAACTAAGTGATTATTTCAAGCAATTTTGAGCATGCCTAGTAATAACATTTAAAATATAACCTTTACTATTCCTAATTTGAAAACTCATTGAAACAACAAGACACGTTTTTAAATAAAACAAAAAGGGTCAAATTAAAAGATTTTCCTGAGTCAAGACCACCTGCTTCTAGAAATAATGAAACAATTATTTCAAGCTCCAGAGTCTCTTGATAGGACAATTTTGTGTATGCCAGGTAATGGCATTAAAACAAAATCTATTCTATCTACTATTTTCAGTCTGAAAACCCATTAAAACAAATCCCAGATTTTTAAATAAAACAAACATTAATCTAATTTGAAAGATTTTCCCGAGTCAAGACATCTGCTTCTAGAAGTGAGATCCCAATTTCCGATGAATTAATATCCTGAAAAAACAAATTATATTGCAATCAATTCATCTATACCTATTGGATCAATAACTTTAGACAACATGCAACATAACGTCTTTTCCAAGGAAGCGAAGAAAATATGAAATATCTACAGCAGAAATATCTAAATTAAAAAATTCAAACAGGAACATAATACATTTTGTTCTGATTTTCCCTTCCACCAAACAAAATATGCCGCGTTTTAAACCTTTTTATTTAATTTAAGATACAACATATATGTTGCATGCGTTGAAATATATGAATACTGAAAGTTACTATCATTCAATGCTTCAAGAGATTATATTTTGCCTTTCGCTTTCATTTCTAGAATTAGTTGTTAAAAACCGAAATCCTATACTGTCGCTGTTAGATAAAGACTTATTTATAACTTATTACTATTATTATTTTATTTTAGGTTGGAACGCATTAAATAACGATTAATCTTAGAACAAAATAGACTTAAATTTTTCAATATAAAGCACTCAAAAATCTGACTTGAAAACTAAAAACTAAAAATTATTCTTATCCTTCTCTAAAAGCCTTTTTCCTCTCATCTAAATACATATTTCTAGCTTCACAGATTTTTGACGAATGCTTCTTGCTACAAGACACAAAATAATTTTTTCTTACCTTTGTATTTTTATCACAGGTATTAACCAACGTTGAAGGGGCGTTATAATTATTAAATTTATTAACAATTTCTCTTTTTTTATCGTTCTAAATAAACGCAAAACCAGGTCGATCAATTCAACCATCGTTTTACCTTTCTCTTCTTAAGTTAGCTGAATTTAAGTATATTAGCGTCCCATTTTAAAGCAACACTGTTATTTTGGGAGGTACCTAGCAGTTTTGAACACTGGTCAGATGACGAGGACAACACCTGAACTGAGACCCCTTCTCCAAACTTCCACACACACCAGTGGGAGAATTTGTGGCCCCGACGGATTTAGCATGCACCAGAACTGCATACGCTACGGTTCTTCATAGGAATAGGATCTCCAGTTTGAAATCCCCCGAATCCGAGGCCGAGTCCTTACTACAAGGCCGTCGCTGCCCAGCATTCGTTTGTAATAATGCGTAACAAAATCTTCCTCTCTTCATCGCTATGAAATTAAAACTTCTCTCAGGAATAAAAAAGGAATAATAAAACTTCTCACAGGATGCTGATTATTACTAAAAAGCCTAATATGTAAGGAATTTAAAGAATTTCTTTTTTGCTTCGATCACATTGTGAGCGTGAAAAGTAATTATTCTTCTTTTTAAAATATTGCTATAATATTTTCAAAAAAAGATGAAACCCAAGGTAGGATCATAAAATTCACATACAGAATATATTCCGAAATGAATACGCTAGGTTGAATATGCAAATTATACTACATATAAGGATCCAATTACATGGAAATTATACGCGTTGTAATAAATCTCTTGATTTCAAACGATTTTATTTTTTCAAAAGAAATCAAATTTGTCACGAAGAAGGTCATTTTACACGTGTATCTCAGCTGGACATTCGGATCGATAAGAGTGATAATTCGTGAGGTAATCAGTGATAAAGTAATTTATTCTCTGGATGTTTGAATTTGTTTGTTGACAGCAATTGCTTTTCAACAAATGAAGTTGGCGGAATTTATTCTTGAAACGCCGATATCTCGTGAATAGTTTATTTGAAAGAAAAAAAAAATCCAAAACTCGGGTTGAGTAATGAAAATAATTTTTTTAAGGAACATTTTTCAAATATTATTGTTTAGAGAAGATGGGAAAAGAGGCGTGAGATTATAAGATATTCGATTTTAATTTTTAACATTATGTGAATAATTATTGTACTTATCCATCGCTTACATATCTTAAGGGCCTAAAGCAGGGACGGGCAGATTACATCACGATACGGACTAATTCCAATTCTTTAGAGCTGTTCCAGTTCCCCCCCCCCCAGTGTCGTAGGAGTGATGAGCTAAAAAAAAACGGTCTACAACATTTATTACGCTTTAATAATAAGCACGGAATATGTATTTACCTGCATAACTACAAACATAATAATAATAGTCACAAACATAATATTATCAAATGATTTATGTAATATCAAACAATTCAAAATGCATTAAAAACAAATCATTTTCTCTAAAATAAGTTTTATTAATTATCTATATTAATAAAAATGCAACTCGAAATGCGTTGCTAAGCGTAAAACTGGAGAATGGCTTGAAAGAATTCGGCTAATTTTTTAAAAATATTTTCATTAAGGCACGAGGATGGTTCTTATGGAGAGAAAAAAAATTAAAAAACTGCGTGGAAAATAGTTAAAATGATACTTTTCTTACTTTCCCGCCAAAAATCTTCATTTCCTTCCCCCACACTAACTGAGTTAGATAGCAGGAAGTAATAAATTATGATTTGTTTAGAAAGAAATACGCGAAATCAGTTGGTTTTCATTCATATATAACGGGATGTTTAAAAAAGAAAGAAAATAGTTGCTTTCATTATTAGTTGGTATGAATATTTAATCTGTGCCTGCTCAAAATAAAGTCTGGGCAGAGAAGAAAAAAAGTAATAACAAAGGGAAAAAAGGTTTTATAGAAAGAAAAGTAGTGAAAAAAAGGGATAGAAAATAAAAGAAGGGTGTGTGTGTCACCATTATTTCGTCTGTGCGAGGCATTTTCCAAGCTGTTTTTAAGCTTTTGCATCTCTTGAAAACCAATTGTGTCTTTATTTGTTTAGTGTGTTTACATTTATGAAAATTTGAATATCATTATTCTATAAAAATAGAATTTTAGACCTTTCCCTCCACCATTTATGTAAATTATCAATTCCGGGACAATCATTGCTCGGATAGAAAGAGAAAGATGAGTAGTACAGTGAACAGATCATCTGAAGAAAATAATAATAAATAATACTATAAATGAATTATATGATTATCAAAATTTGTTTAGTTTAAAAATATTTTGGTGAAAAACCTGTTATGAGACACAGCTACATAAAATATTAGCGAGCAAATTTTAGCTAGCATTAATACTGGCGAACCGACTGGTCGCCAAAGGCGGCTAGTAGTAAATAGAAGACTTAGTCCGCATCTCTCTGCAAATTTTGAAGGTCTCGGTATGTCATCCTTAATTTCCAGGGGTCTGTAGTGGCTTAGTGGTGAGGTTTGGGCCTCGGAGTCATAGGGTGTCAGGTTTATGACCCGATTCCATCTAAGAGATGTCGTACAACCGGGTCTGGTGTATGCTAAATCCGTCGGTGTCAAACTTCTCCTGCCGGTGAGGTGCGAAAGATTGGAGAGGGGGTCACCAGCTAAGGTATAGTCTTCATCATCTGGCCTCGACTCAAAATTACAAGATCAGTCCCAAAATTGCTCTAGTCCCCAAATTGATCAGTCCCAAAATTGCTTTAAAAACTAATCATTAGCTGATAATCTTTCGCTAGGTTTTGTGAAATAAGAACAATATGTTGCTTTACTTATATTCATCTTTAAAATGCACACACATAAGTAATATGACCTAACGAATAATATTAAATGAAGCACATTTTTTAGAAATAGGATATTTTAATTCGTTTATTAGATTCCAAAAGTAATTCTTAGGTTCTGAACTACGTGCTTTTAAAAATGTTATTTTGAAGAAGAAAAACTTTGTTTTTCTTGTGAGATAAAGAGATATATAACTAATATTTTTGGTTATTTTTCCATATTAATATTTCCAAATGGGAAATACAATAAATGTAACTATTAGTTTCTTTTAGTACGCGTGTCTTAGGTCTTTATAAAGGTGTTCACCTCGTAATGTCTAGTTGGTCCATCGGTCGATCGCGATAGACTTAATGTCCACCCCTGACCTAAAGAATATAGAGTAACACAGAGACTTTTTGCCAGGTGACAAAACAGTGAATAATATAATAAGTGTAATGGAATAGTTGCATTTCAAAGACCTGACGGAGTTAACGTGAAACAGAGCCTCTTACATGAGGGTTCTTCGGTGGAAGCGGGTCTCGAACCTTAAACCGAGTTCTTATCACCAGGCCATCACGGTCCTCATAAATTTTGCATAATCTACACTTAGTTTTGTTATATTAACGTCCCATTGTTAAGAAACACTAGAGCTATTTTGGCATGGACCTCTTAATTTTGAGCCACGGTCAGATGACGAAAGCGACACCTGAACTGGCACCTCCTTCTCCAAACCAGTGGGAGGACGTTTGTCCATGATAGATTTAACGTGTAACTGACTCCCTTACATGACCTTTCTTTGGTTTAATCGGGACTCGAACATATAATCTTACATTAAAGAAGGTGAAGAAAGAGTCATGATAATATAATATAGTGTAATATTCTAATACACTTATTAACAATATGTGAATCAATTGTCAAAACTATTCCATAAAGTTTCCTGTTTATCATAATTATCTGGTGAAAAGGCGAAAAATTCCGATTCTACCATGTATTTATACTGGTAAGGCTTATGTAAAATCTGTCGTGGATCATGTATTTTCACGCTGGTGCAGTGTGGAAGTTTAGTGAGACGTAATGGTTCAAACGTTATCTCTTTTCATTTCGCTTGTGACTTCCAAACGGGAAATTTTTATATTAGACAAGTATCTTTACTTGAAAGGCTCTTAATTAAATTATATTTGTCTACTTTTTTATTATATTTCATCACCCGTATTTACTAGTAATGATATTTCCGATTTCATGTAAAAAGTGCCATAATAAAAACAACTTTAGTTTGCGTGCCTTCAACAGAGTATTACTAGAAAAGTTTCAAGTAAATATATATTGTTGTCGATCCAAACTTACTTCCAAAAATATTTCGATAGGACAAACAAGCGCAAATCTAGTAAACAAGCAAGATCTAGATATGATTTTAACGAATTCCATACTAACAAAATTATTCAGTGTGAGATGTTTCGTCTATCAACGACATTCGCTGGAAGTGCATAAGATATATAAACAAAGAAATTGAAAGCAAAAGAAATGCTCGAGAAAAATCTTTAAATCCATTTTTCATTAAATTACTTTGACCTTCCTATCATCTTCGAATACCTGGGCACAAATTTCAAACTCCAAACTTCTCGCTTTAATAAAAAGAATACGTGTTTGATTCATGGCGTTAGATTTAGCCTCTACTGAGTACTGCAGGTTTTTTACACACAGCAGGTCCTTTGCTTTTCTGTCTTGGTTTAGTTCAGTTTAGTTATATTAACGACCTATTTTAAAGAGGAACCTTGGCTGTTTTGCGAAGGACATCATAATTTTGAACAGAGGTCAGATGGCGAGAACGAAATCTGAGCTGGAAGTCTCCTCTCCAATCTTCCAAGCCACACCAGTGGAAGAACATTTGGGCCCGATGGATTTAACGTACAATGGGCCCGCTTACATGACGGTTCTTTGGTCGATTCATGTTCCGCACCTGAAACCGTTCGGTTCTAAAGTCAAGACTTTATCACCAGGATCACAACGGTTCCTCGTTTTTATTTCAATTCCTTTATAAAACTACCCTCATCGAATACTTAGGGGCGAATCTTGGACTTCAAACTTCTGCTCTTTTATAAAAAGAGTGTGCTTTTAATTCATGACGGATAGTTTAGCCTATATTGATTTTGAAATTGATTAACTAAGTATTAGTCCGACACAGAAGCACTGCATGAATACGACTTTTTATTAATGCAGCAGATGCCTTTCTGAATAACTTGCTACTAACTTGTTCAACACAAATCAGACTTAAGCAGCAGACCTTGTATATTGCTGCCTTGAAACTGAGTCTTGAATCAGCATTCCCAAAGAATTATTGCTATAAAAATCTAGAATATATATATATATATATATATATATATATATATATATATATATATAGCGGACCCGACAGACGTTGTCCGAAAATTTCAAACCTTCTTGAATAAGTTATAACAATATGGTTCGCTTTGATGAAAAATTGTATGAAAATGTTATTGCAATACCTGACGTCATCACGTATACAGTTCCCACAATTAAACCTATCGATTGCTTGTGAGTATGCTTATACTATGAGCTAAGTTCAATATAGAAACTTAAACTGAACTGAAACTTAATTGTTTCGATTCAACTTTGTTGAATAGAAACTTAAACTTGTTTTAATTAAAGGGTAAAAAAAGATGAAATTCGATCTATTGTTATAAAAGGGTATATTTTTATTAATGAACAAAAAATAAATTTATCGTAATGCCATTTCATGCACGATATTTTTGATAAATCCTCGTGGGGTATAAACAAACAAATTCGACGGTTTTCCAACCCTCGAACACGCAACGTATAATTGGCCGTGCGAAAAGCAAGGATTTTCAAAATCTAAGCCACAAATTGTCATCGTTTGACCTTGTGACTTATTAATAGTCATAGCAAATGCCAAGCGAATTGGAAATTGCAAACGTTTGAATGGGATAGGTGAGTCTGAAGGAATCATTGGGATCCGTGGTAAAAGTATAACTTCATCTTGAAATTTGCCGTTCAAAATAGTAGCCCCAAGAATATTTTTCATGATTTTTTTTATGACTAATCGCGTGCCATTACATAATTTTGGTGCATTCAAATTTCGAAGTAAAATTATAGGCGAGCCAATCTTCATTCTCAAGTTATGTGGTAAAGTTTTACAAATTAGCTCTGCATTCAAAAGATATAAATTAAAACATGTTTGTTTTAAAGCTTATTAATTGAGTTAATAATGTATACATTATAAATGCATGTTATCATGAAATAACAGGGTCGAAAGAAATCAAATTAAAGGTTTTGACAAAGATAATTCTAAAACTCCTTTCTTATACTTTGATTGATATCAAATGTTTGACAGTTAGAGGGAGTTTGTTTTAAATTTTTAAGCAAATGCGGGAATTTTTACACCAGTTTGGGTAACAAAAATTGGTTAAAAAATTTTAATTCCTTTATTTGTTTTATTTTAATTCAAAAGTATTTCAAAATGAATCCGAAAAAAATCAATTAATTAACAATGTTTAATTTTAAATGCATCAAACACTAAAAAAATAAAAAAATTTTAAAACATATATCCTTTCAGGAATAAAATAAACACATTGAGAGCACGTTGGACGATAAAAATGTAAAAAATCGATGAAATTTGCGTTATCTTTATTTTGATATTTGATGCATATTTAAACTGGAAGCTATCGTTTGGAAAAAAATTGTTTTGATATATTAATTGGTTTGCTCAATATCAGCATTTTTTATTGTTATTAGAATGCCACACCCACTTATTTCCATTTGGACAGCTGCAGTAAAAAAAGTTTCGTTTTCCTCCAAACACTGTTAGCGAGCATTATTTGTAATTATGATTTTAAGCTGCTGTTTTTGCTTTGGCAGATGTTAAAAACTTCTACCTTTTCTTTCTTTTGTTGTTTGTTTTGGTTTGTTCATTTATTCGTCATGCATTTCATATTCGAATGGCTCGTTTTAGTTCCTTTGAAATTAGATACAAAAACCGTTCTATTCAGGGTGAAAATTGAAATTTACTTTTAATTACTTTTTTTTGTCTAAATTTTGTTTTTAAAATTTTTTATCAGTTTTCACTACCGAAAGCTTCAGTTTCCAAATAAAAGCAGAATAAGTCTGAAAATGTTAAGATATGATGGACAAAGAAATCCTTTGATTCATAACCAAGCAATTCTAATGACATTTTGGAAGCTTCTACCAACTGCAATAAACCTGAAATAGTGAATTCTTCATCTTAAAATTGTATATAATAGTTACATTGTTCTGTACAATCACTTTAGTATTCTTTTTTGAAGAATATTCTTTGTCATGAATGTCAGAAAAAATTTCTTCAAATCCTTCAAGCAAGTTTTTTTTCCATCAAAAATGTGTCTATTATGTGCTCAATATGGTAAAAAATTTCGTTCTGTATTTACTGGTGAAAGGGAAATTACATTAAAAAAAACTTTGAAGTGAGCAACAAAGTTGTAGAGACCTTCTTGTCTCCACGAAGAAAATATATCAAAATTTGATTGCTGCTTTATTTCAACTCAGAAAAAAAAAGTTCATTATATAAAATTATGTATATCTTATAAACATGTATCATATTGTTATCATATAATAACAATGAAAAGAAAAAAAATAAAATAAAAAACATGAGCTCATAATTTATGAAACAGGTGTATTTTGATTTTTCAAAATTTGATTCAAATTTGATTTGATTCAAATTTTTTATTATATTTGTTTATGGCTGCATGTATAGTTTAAAAATGTTATATGAATATAAATTAATCTTTGTAACTAATGAAATGTTATTAAGCAAGTCTTATTTTTATTTGAACTTTTTTTTTGATGATGATGATGGTGGAAAAAAGGAGTTGGTTTGGTTTCACTAATAGTATTCCCTTTATATTCTTTGAGGACTCTTATAAAAATATTTTAAATTTATAGATGTATATATTTCATAAAATAATCAATTCTTTTAATAAAAATGAATATTTAACAAATTTAAGTTATTTCAATTATGTTTCTGGTCTTTAAATGTACATTTAAATGCATTTTTAGCTTTTTCTCAAAATGAAATATTGTGATGCTCTTCAAAATTTCAAATACTCTATGCACATTCTATTTTTAGTTACAACTCTGAAACTTTTCTCTTATGCTTTATGAACATATAATAATATAATTTGCATTTATAGATGAATTATGTATCTTATATTTTTTATTGAAGACCTCAAGTAATATTATTGCATTAATTTTTTGAAATTTTTTCAAAAAAAGTCAATAATATCAAGTTTTAAAGGGAAAATCACATTTTGAATAAATTCAAGCATGCAAAATATCAACAGTATTTGTTTCTATTAATAAAGATTTACAAATTGGCCGTTGGGTCCGGATTTGAATGAATACTCTGCATGAATTAAACAATTTTGCTTTCATGAAGTTGATTTATAAAATTAATAATATAGATACTGTGAAATAGAAAACCATATTTTGCGTTTACTTTTTAAGAAAATATATTTATTTATTTCATTTCAAAGAATCGTGTGCTGAAAATTACATTTTCCTTGATTTAATTTGCAGCAAAAATTTTAAAAGAATATAAACAGAATCTTGAAAACATGTTTAGCCGAATATTGTTAGCATGGGAAAAAAACCGAAGCCTTATTCATTTGGCAATTACTTATTACTACGATTTAAAATAACTTTAAAAAAAGATATACTTAAAAATATATAACTAACAGAAATACTGTTTAATTACAAAAGTAACATAACTAACCTTTTAACAGCGTGTATCCGAAGTAAAGCAAACAGTAAACCAATTGTTTTGTCTCCGTTTAAATAAAGTACTCAACAAAATGCGCATGCGTTAACTTCATCACCAGAAAATGCAAATTTTTTTTCTACACGAGTTGGGCAGATTAGAAATTTTCAATTTCCTTTATTCTGTTTCATTTAAATTCAAAAATACATCAGAATGAACCTTAAAGGTCGATTAATTAACGATGTTTAATTTTAAATGCAATGAAAATAAAAAATTCGTTTGAGATAATCGATCGGAAACATGTTAAGCCTAACCTCATCACTGTTAGAAAAAAAACCTAAAACTTTACTCATTTCGCGATGGGGGAAGGAAGATATTTTGGCGGGAAAGTTAGTTTTTAATCAATTATTAAAATTCTACATTTTATAGTGGACTGAATTGTGAATCTAAACCATTTTCAAATCCACTTGAACACACACAAAAAAATTTCATCAAAATCGGACCAGTCATTTAGGAGTTCAGTCACATACACACGTACAGAAGAATTATATATATATAT
>JAOUZG010047196.1:2679470-2694280 GCA_026289955.1 Argiope argentata
TTTACTATGGGTGATAATGAAAAAGAAAAGAAAGCAACCAGAAAAAGTATTTCATTCAAAACTAAAATGGAATCATTAGAAGATTAGATTCTGGTGAACTCTAATTAGTGCTTCATTGAATTTGCCAACTTCAACAATAAGGACCATCATGAAGAATAAAGAAAAAATACTGTCATCGGCAACTGCAACTAGAATTACCCGTTCTAGAAATAAGATCATAGAGGAAATGGAAAAACGACTGTCTATATAGATTGACGACGAAATTGACCGCAATATGCCATTAAGCCAATCTATCATAATGGAAAAAGCTAGAAGAATTTTTAATTACATTCAGGCTGAGACAATTGACAAAAGTGAAACTTTCGTTGCTAGTCGAGGATGGTTTAATAGATTTAAACATCGAAATAACCTTCACAACATAAAGATTGCAGGAGAAGCAGTAAGTGGTGATACATGAATTTCCAGCGATATTTAAAAAAATAATTGAAGAAGGAAACTATCCTCCAGAATTGGTTTCTAATGTTGATGAAACAGGCTTGTTTTGGAAAAGAATGCCGAAACGAACATTTCTATCCCGTGAAGAGAAACGGGCACCAGGATTTAAAGCTGCAAAAGATTGCTTAACCCTTCTACTAGGAGGTAACGCAAGCGGAGGTTTTAAATTAAAACCATTACTAATTTACCATTCCAAAAACCCAAGAGCGATGAAAGGCATATCTAAATCAACTTTACAAATTTATCAGACTTAATAACATGCATTCCAGTCGAAGTGGTTTTCTTGCCACCCAACACAACTGCCTTAATTCAACCAATGGACCCAGGCGTTATATCAAATTTTAAGGCTTATTACTTGCGGCGAGCCTTTAAGCAAATGTTTGAAAAAACAGACGGAGAAGACAACCAGTCCATAAGAGAATTTTGGAAAATCTACAGCATCGTGGATGCTGTAGAAAACATAGGCCTTTCTTGGAATGAGGTAACAGAAAGATCTTTGAAAGGAGTATGGAAGAATATTTGGCTGGATTTAAGTAAGAGAGATGACGTTAAACACTCTGTCGATGTGGATGAAATAGTGGAAGAGATAGTGAAATTAACGAAGCAAACCGGTTTTGAAGGGGTAAATGTGGAAGATGTCGAAGAAATAATTCAAGAAGCAGCGGCTGGTCTTTCTAATGATGAGCTCAAGGAATTAACTGAACAAGAAGAAAACTAAAATGTTGACAGCAGTGATTCAGAAGAAGAGCAAAAAGAACTTTCGATGGCGTTTGTAAAAAGGAGTTTGTCTACCATAACTGAAATAATGGATCAATTCATTGAAAATGATCCGAATTTTGACAGGAGCTGAAAAATAAGGCGTGGTGTTAGAGATGCTCTATCCGTTTATGAAGAACTTTTAAGAGAACAACGCAAAAGAAAAAGGCAAACAACATTAGATGCTTTTGTCACAAAAAGGCAGAACACTGAAAACGCGGAAGGCTAACTAAATATGACTGACTTAGAATTTTATTTGTTTTTTTTTAAGAATATTCGTTTTGTTATTTATATTTTGTTTTTATTTTTGCAAGAAATAATAATGTGTTATTAATTTGGGCTTTAAGAAATAAATGTTTGGTTTTATTTTTATTAAAAAACATACTTTAATACCTAACCAATTTTCTAGCCATCTTCCCCTAACCCCAATATTTACATGTAAAGATAGCCTCGTTTAGCGCTGTTTCGCATTACGCTCTACTTTGATGGAACGTATCCCCCGCGTTAAGCGGGGTCTTAACTGTATGTCTAGGCGAAATGTCTTGACGAAACAGGAAATGTGAAATGGGCCACTATTCTGTATGAAGGTGGCCCTGGTAGTGAGCGTCTTACAAGCAGAAGGCACAGGGTTGAAATCTGAGATTGGGATAAGATTTGGTATAATGACCGCGTACATTTAGAATGTTCATTCGTGAAAATATTAAAACGCAATGGTCAGTCAATCTGGAGAAAATGGTCCTCAAACTTTTATGAAAGCTTATATACTGATAACTTGACTTCAGACCGGATGGTCCTAATGACGTGGTTGTCTAGGTAACCATCTCGTATACGGGCAGTTAGGGCTCAAATTTAGCTGGGTTTTTTTTTTTTTTTTGTAATAATCCTTGTTCAATTAAAAATTTACAAATGCTTTTAATTAATATGTTTTTAATTTTTTTATCGACAGTAAATATTTATTATTGAAATACTTAATAAGAAATTTAAAATTTTAAAAGAAAAAATAAATGCATACGCATTTTTTAAAAATAATATTATTTAAATTTAATGAGCTATTCACAGATAGTTTTAATTAGTATACTACTTATTTTTATGAAAGGATAAATGCTCATTATTTTCTTACTTAAATCATAATTTAATGTTTAAAGGAAAAATAATTAAGAACATAGCATTAAACTCGCCGAAGTTTATTCATATCAAAAAATTGAAGGGAGCAGCTGATATTTGTTAAATATGTTAGCAAACGTCCCCATCTGACATAATCAAAAGAAATAGTCGAGAGCAGGTATTTTGTATTTACAAATTAATTTTCTTTTTAATTTAATTCTTTCATTTAATTTACGAACTCTGTGTGTAAGAAGATGATAATTCTTTAATTTCAGAATCGTTTATATTTCAGAATTAAAATTTTTCCATTGTTTTTTACTTGCTTTCTAATTCCTATGAAGATCAATATGATTCAACGTATATTTTTTCATCTCGTCGTCTGGTTTAAAGATTAAGGCAGGTAGGTTGTAGTTTGTTTGTTTGTTTGTTTTTGTCAGTATACTGAAATATATTTTTAAGCGCTACAAGTATGATATTTGAATATCTTTTGAATCAGAAAACAGAACACTGACACGTTTATTTCAGTAAGTTTTACTATTTCGTTTATAACTCTTATGCTTTATATAAAATTTCTTTCTAAATAGCTCATTTACACAGGAAATAAATTGTTATTCTCACATACAAACTGATATTACATAATGGTGAGTTTAATATAAATTTAAAAAAAACATCATAGGAAATAGGACTCTTATGCTAGAACTGAATACATAACAAAATATATCGGAAGAAATGTTTATCACCCTTTCGATATTTTTTTGAAGGATATCTTTATTTTTTTTTCCTCTGTTGCGGACAAAAAAAAATTTCTTTTTTTCCCTCTGTTGTGGTAAATTTCGAGATAAGGTTTGTTTAATTCTGCTGGCGCACAATTAATAAATTTTAAACCAATCAGAAATTCGAGACTGAATAAACGAATCGAAGTTATCATGCTTAGAAAATGAAAGAAGAAGCACTCAGCTGTTGCTATGCAGCTGAAAATAATTTGTGCAAAACTCGTCCTTTAATATAAACTTGTTGCATTTCCAGGCTGTGTATTTTTACGCATTAATAGAATAAAAGCATGAATTCATGAAAAAAATTATATTTCTTTCAATAAATATTCTATATTTCCAAAAAGAAACTTTTTTAATGTCGAAAAGATTAACCATATATCTTGGGTTTGTTCTAGAGATTTAATTTTCTAATTTTTTTGAACTGACATTTTGTTCTTTCAATGACTCAACTTTTTTTGAATTTTTATTTTTAAATGCCCCTTTTTTATTTATTTATTTGAAAAATGTGACATATAATTAATAAACGTAACAAATAAAACTTTATAAAAATACTTAAAAACCACAAAAAAATAAAGAAAGTATTTAGAAATTTTTCATTGTATTTACCTTTAAAAATCCTCAGCTCGATCTGGTTAAAAAATTATTTATTTAAACATTTATCTCTTTAGAATAATCTTAGAATGCCCATTAAATGTTCTAAATCTTTTCCACTAGCATCTATCTCGGTATACGCATTGAAATGAATGCTATTGTAAGAACTGAGCTCTTTTTCCGCATAGACTATTCATTAGGACTTATAATTTAAGATATTTTATACATAATTTTAATTTAATTTCTTGAGTAGAAATAATATAGATTCAAAATGATAGAAAGGAGATAATTGTAGGTAATTATCCTCAACAATTTTATCACTAAATGAAAATAAATATATGTTTTATAAATTTTTGATATTTCTTATGAATTTTATAAATTAAAAAAGAGAACTCATTTGGCCTTACAAAACGAATATCAAGAAGAGAATTATTGTGCAGCTCTATTAATATCTCGTTTCGAAATATTTTGAGTAAAAAAATTCGTTAAAAAGGAAGATCAACTAATGTAAAGGGCTTTACAAGAGTTGCTATTTATGCACTGAAATTATAGTTTGTGAAATTAAATGGGTAAATAAAGATCTACAGTTCTACAATACCCCTGCTTTGATTTACTGTGCTCGTAAATTTCATATTCTCGTCTATTTGAAAAACTCAATAATGACAACTCTAAAAATGACTCCATTTTTTATACAGATAAAAAATTATATATATTTGTGATAATTATACCATCACGGGAGGAAAGAAGCCAACTTTATTATGCAGTTGATAAATGCAGATGAAAACTGAAAATGCCATTTTAAAGTCAACAACGTGTACCAAAAGTTGATATGCCTAAAATGTTCGCAGGGGAAAATCTATATAGTAAATTGTATTAAAAATTGTAAAAACTTTTTTTTTATTTCTTGAATACATTCTTCATGGAAACATTACCCAGTGTACAAACTTAAGTTAATGTATCATGATTACATCTGGTGATATTTGACATTTTCTCATAAGCGTCCCCCACATACACATATTGATGTGTAAGGTGTATGTATTCTCTTAGGTAACAATATTTTTTTTATTTTTGTGACATTTCAAAAGAAACTGGAAAGTTGCTATCTACATGCCAAAAGTAGTTTGCTATTTCATGCATGATAAAATATTTACAACGAAAATTTCAGGGAGAAGTTTTGCTTAAATTGCATTTGATCTGGAATCGTCATTACGCTGATGTAAGATGCAAATTGTAGCCAAAAGTTTAATAATTAATGCGTTATTTAATGTCTCGGCGCATGAATTTTTTAATACCTTTCATGATTATATACAATAATAACAATTATTATAATAATCACAATTGCAACCTATTAAATTTATGGAATTGGAGATTTTTGTAATAATATCGGTAAATTCAAACACAAATTGCCTTTTTTTTCTTTTGAAACGAAATATGATTATACATTAATTATAAAGATTATCATACATTAATTATAAAGAGAAAACATTTGAATAATAAGTTTGTAAAACTAAAGAGTTACAATCCTACAAATTTTGTATGCCCCCTTGAAATGACCTTGTCCATTAATTTATGACCAAATTTAATTTTGTTGTCATTAAAAAAAGGTTTGAATTCCAAATTTACAATTACAATTTCTCATATTAAATTACTCTTTGATGAAAAATATACGTGCAAAAACGTGCAGAATGTCTTATATTTTGATAACAAAAAGAATTGAGATGAACAACTATATATATTTTTAGATATGAATAAAATTTCACAATTTATTTTAGAATAAGAAGATTAAAATTTTCTTATCTCATAATGAATAGATCTAGACTAATTAAATTTGGTTTTCGGAAAAGGTTTTTGCTGAATTTTTGAAATTTGATGACAAAAATGGATGTTGCTGTTGGAAATATAGTTTTTAAGTCAATATGCAGACCACCCCTTATGAAATTTTTAATACGAAAAGCTTTAAGAATACGTTAATTCCTTTCGAATTTTACATTTTTTCATTGTTTTGTAACTGTACGATTAACAACCCCAGAATAAAAATGAGTGGTCCCTTTATTTTTCCTAACTGTACATATAAAAATTACTGAAGTAATAAAATGTGTTAATATCTATTAAATACCTTTTTATCTGAATGAAAGTTAGTTTGAATCGGAAAGTAAATTAAAATTAATTTCCAGCAGAAGACATATTTAACTACTAGTGGTAAGGTCTCAGCTTCAGTGCCGGAAGGCTTCAGGTTCGTTACTCGATTCCGCTAAAGATTCGCCTTGTATGCTGACTGATCTGATCTGATATTTTGAGTTAAACAACCTCTCACTGGTGAGATGGGAAGTGTGGACAGAAAGGTGGCAACTGAGATTCGTCCTCGTCATCTGACTGAAGCTTAAAATTACGAGATCAGTTCCAAAATAGCCCTAATTAATTAATATAATTACACTAAGCTGAATCCTTTAATAAACTATGACACTCAATATTGCAAATAAAAATATCCTGTAGCATACTTATGCTAGGTGATATGGGTAAAATGAATTAAGAGAGAGCAAAGCTGATCGGAGGGGGAAATATTTATTAAATGTCTTTTACAACAGTTTGTGCTGTTTATTTTATAAATTTTTCTCTGATAGATTGTATTTAACATCGATATAGACACGGGATGCTTGAAGTGGTTTGAAGTAGCAAGATTTATCTTCGTCACGCGTAATACAGCCTCGTGATTACACACGCGCATACAATTTAAATTCCTTATATCAAATTACAATCTTAATTTGTAACTCCATTGAGATTTTTTTATTTCGAATACCGTAGTCTTCGATAACCAATGATACGATCATTGAAGTGAGTCTGCAAATTTTATCAGTTATGTGAAAAATATCCCTGGTCCTTGAATGTTAATGATTTATTTTCCTTTTCTTGATTACCGGATATACTGTGAAATGAACTTGCGTACGCAGTTTTGAAGCAACTTAATAGGTTTTGGAAAAACAAGGACAATTTTAATACAAAAATAAATATTATTCTGAAGGGGGGAAAACACGCTTAAGTAGTTAAATAAAGGAAAATATGTATTGAACCTGTTGCTGTTGTTTCTTATGACACTTTCCATGGACTACTCGCTGAGGTAGTCGGCTATTTAAGCCTAATCAGTGTCTCTTGCTTTGTAGTAGCACCAACTAGGGCCAAAAGTACGACTTTTGCTACTCACTCATCACATTCGCTTGCACAGCCCCTTTTTACAGAGGGGCACATTCTCACATCTTACAGAACACAGAGGAAGAACCATGCCCGAGTCGGGATGCCCAGATCATGGGGAAGACGCGCTACCCCTGTACCAGGACTCACCATTCAAGATTGGGCTTCATTTTGATGTTCTATTTATTTATTTTTCAAATGTAATTGTTAAAAACGCCTACATTATAGTTAAGAGATGTAGATTAATTTTTCAAAGAAATTCGACTTAAAAGAATTATGTATATTTATTTTTCATAGCAATTAACAAATCTATGTATTAGGAGAAAAAAATTGCATCTAATTATTTTTCGGAGTGCAAAGGGTTTCAGTTGTTTATAGATGAAACCGTTGTTCAGAAAGTTATAATTTTGTGTAAGATATTTGCAAAGAATGGAATTTGTTTGAGCGAATAAAAAGAATCAATTCAACATTTTACCACCAAAAGGTGTTTTTTAAATGAAATACATATTTACTTCTGGTTTATTGTTTTAATTTCATCGTCTTTTTATTCACAGGTCCCTGTTACACAGTAACTCATACTCGGTAAATTACATGATCTCTAAAATGAAATGCTAATTTTTAGTAAATTGCTTAAAACCCCGCTAGGTTTCATATTCGATAGAAACTACCATTTAATATACCCGAGTTTGCTGCTCTCTATTAAAACTTACAAAAAACTCCAATTTGACAGTTAAAACTAGAAAAACAAAAAAAATCAATCGGACAAAAATCTTTTTTTCGATGCAGACACCACAACTCTCTTAAGAAACCTGACTTTGAAGCACACGATATTTCTACTGAAGTGTTGTTCGATAGTTGCATTCGATCGATAAAAGATTTTTACAAACGAAGTACCAGAAAGGTACATTTTTGTCCAAATCATGCAGTAATTGTAATAAAACCTGAACTTTGAAACTTTCGCGGATATTTTCGCCTCAACGAATGTTCTTATACTTGAGAAATGAGCCTTGTTAATTGAATTGTTTTACCAAAGCGGCAATTCTGCAGTAGTTTCTCAATGCAAATATGATAGTTTAAAAGGGATGTGCAAAGGTTCATTGATTTTTAGAAATCTATTGTAAACAGTAACCAAATTAGAACAAACATGCAAGTTCTAGAAGAGGAAAGAAAACGTGTTCTCATAGAAACAATAAGAAAGTTACTCGTCTGATAGATGAGGACAAAGCTTCAAATGTACAGGCTAGTACCAGTGACCCTCGTGTGGCAGGAAAACTGAATATCCCGATTTAACTATCCAGAAGATCATGCAGGGAATTTTCATTATTATCAAAGCTGACTACTCTGACCCACCAGAAGGCACACGGAAAAATCTAACTGACGGGGCAGTCGAGACAACACTGGTGGGAACTAACGATGAGTCCTAGAGGCCATCACCGATCTCGGTACGATTCATATATGAGGTACGATCCACCATCGTTAAAGATTACACCAGTACACCTCCTGTACCCGCCGGAAGGCGAGACAACAATTATTCAGAAAGCTTCTCCTTTCTATATACGAGTTGATGCCCGAGGGGTTTATAACCCTTATAAGCCTCAACTTACGCAGAGTTAGCTTCCACATGATTTCGAGATGCGACACCGGTTTTCACTTCTGTTTATTGCTCACTTTGAAATATCCTCTGCACAGACGAAACTCGCTTTCATTTAGAAGGTTCAAGAAACACTCAGAATTTGGAAACTAAAAAAATCCTAATTTAACCATATTGATTGCCGACGTCCTGGCACAGGAGTATAATCCAAAGAACAATTGGGGCTTTCTCAACCAGTTTCCTTTTATATCATTTTTTTTAGCTTTCCGAAACCATCAAGAGGCAATCCTACAAAAATAAACTTTCAAATTTTTACAAAATTCTACTCTATTTATATTTTTAAAAGACCGTATTGACTTGAATACACCAAAGGTAAAAATTCCGAGTTATTAACTGTTAAAAATCAAAAACGAATCTAGCGTATCGGTTCACTGCAACACATTTCATCGTTGGCCACTATTTATCGTCAAACATAACGTCGATTCTAAAATATCTATTTTCTTCTCGATCAACCGAAAATCGGCAGAAACCTACCAATGTAGATAAAATGTTGGAATGCTGTGTGATAAAAAAATTTCATGCGTCTCTTAAAGGCTTCTAATTATAAACAAGCTATATCATTGATGATGTAGTAATAAAACGAAAAAATAACTAATTACTATAAATTAAAATTATAGTAATTAAAATTAAATGAAATAATATAAATAAACATAAAAATAAATAAATAAAATTAAATAATTACTATTAATTAAATCGATTGAATCTCAGAAATCGGTATTAATCTGTACAATATATCTTATTTTCACGATAGTTTTTTTTTCTTGCAAAATCTTTTGTTCGTATGTATTTTTATGCATGCTTACGTGCTTGCACTTTAAATGTTTCCAATGGCATTGTCAAGTATATTTCATCAAACATAGTTTGATAAACTAATTAAAATTCATAACTCATTTATTTCAAAAACGCTTGTCTTGCTAAGCTTTTAAATAAGTCGAATGCTATGGCGCACAAATTTAAATCAACATTTTTACTATCGCCTTTGGCGACCAACAGGTTCTCTGGAGATATTGGCTATATTTAATTCCATAATCCCTCTAAATTGCCAGGCATTAAAACTACGTTATTTTAATTGCCTTAAATTATGATCTTTTAATTGCGTAATTGAACCTTTCTGTTGGCAACCAGTCCCATAATATCGTAATACTACCAAAAGTACAATTGTCCGGTTCATCTAACTTGCACTATTTCACGTTTTATTCGTCTTGTGAACTACACAAATGTTAAACAAAATCCTCCATCTTAAATGAAGCGATTAAATAGTTGGTAAACAATGAAGACAGTTAGAATTTCTTGATAACAATGCATTTTTAGACGTTAAACTAAAGTTATTTGAATAAAATTCAACATATTTAGAAAAATTTGAACGAGTATCAAATTATGCCATTAAAAAGGTAATTTTTGAAATTTAGAAGCGTTGGAAAGTTTGTGCAAAAATAGTTTTCGGAAGTTATCACAGATAAATATAAAATACCATCTTCATTTTAATAAACTAAAATTTCTAGGAAAATTTCAAAAAAAAATAAATCACACCAGGATGTACTTTTCCAACCTCCGAAGTACATTTATGCCGCATATGATAGCTGTAGGTCGAACAGTCTAGCCTCTTCTTGCGTTCATCTTTATTTGTAGATATTTATTTTCACTGCAACAAGGTCGTGGAAATTCAAAGTCACAAAGTTCATTCAAGGTCACAAGCTTCATTGAAGGTCAAATTTTATTAAGAATAAAATATTTTTCCCTTAAAAATTATTCACATGGTTTTATAAACTCTTCTTATTTTTTTATTTATTTGTACAGCTTTCAACCATAAGAATTCTAAAATGAATTCTAAGTTTTAGTGAGTAATTACGTTAAAAGTTTTAAATAAATGAAAAACAATCGTTAAAGTTATCGAGGATAAATAATCAATACAGCATGCGAATAATAAAACACTTTTAAATATTGCAAAATTGCGATTTCAAAATTTTACCAATTTTGAAGCGTACAAGGAATATCAACGGATAACAAGAGAGTGCCGCTTATTGATTCATAAATATTCCTCAATACTAGATGAAATACTTCTTTGACATATTTTCTTCGCGCCGGACGCCTGATCAATACTCCTGTACAAGTACATTTTGCGCATTTTGCCGCAGTAGTTATTTGGAACAGTACCAGCCCATATTCTAAAAAAAGCGATAGCTCTTGAAAAAAGTAAATGTAAGAAATAAGGATGCTAGAAAGAGGTAAATGAAAATTCTGCAACTGAACGACACATTTAAAAAAAACGTGTCACGCAAATCGGGACATTTTTCCTGCATGTTATAAAGCTGTCGTGTAACACGCAATTAACCTTTACGTTGCGGGAACCCAAACTCGAAAAAGTTCCTTTGAATACGGGGATTCTGTGAAGAAGATAACAAATGCTTTCCCCCGTTTTTAAAAGCGATTGTTGTCCGATTTCGGCCACCCGTAGTGTTAATTGGTCATCTGTCCTCTCCGTCTTAACCGGGTTGCTTTTTTGAGGTTTTACTTTGTCTGGTCCCCTAAAAAAAGCTTTTTATCGCAGTTTTTTTTCCTGAAACATTAGTTTTCTAATTATATATATACAAGTAATGACTTAAATTTTATGATATTAAACAAATTTTAAATAGAATAACTGCGGTATAATTATTTATCGTTGTCAATTTTTCAATCATATTTGTGATTAAATAAATTTCTCAAACCGTACTGAAGGTGTAAATTTAATTCTTATAAAACATGAACACATCACCATGAATTTCATTTTGTTTTTCTTCTAACTCATTTATCTTTATTAAATGTAAACATTTATAAATAATGTATAAAATTCATAACTAATTTTTTTTGAAAATATTTTTATTTCTTTGCACAAAATAGAGAAAACAATTCTTAGCTATTTTGTAAGTTAAATGTATCTGCAAAATAGAATATATGATTGTCTGCTATTTTGTTAAATTCAAATTTTTAATATTAATATATTGAGCTTATAAAAAACCAATACAATTTTTATTCCTAACTTATTTCGGACGGTTTTCAAAATAAATCACTAGTGACGTTTCCCTATTTTATTGTCGATTCTTATAATTTATAGTGATATTTTCCCGAAAATTTCAATAACTCATAGCAGTATAGTATTTTTGAAAAGTACGCTGAGTTTTGTAGGCAATAAATAATTGATTTATGATTTTTTTTCTGCTTAAAAATTTACTAATACGTAACTAATCACCAGATTTAAGACGGTTAATTTAACCAAACTAAGATTAGATATGGTATGTTTAGAATTTGATACATAAGATTTCATTGATATAATATTATGTTGAAAAGTAGTTATCAAAAAAGAAAACTTTAAAAAAATCTTTAATGAATAAAGCTAGCATTCTAAATGATCAGCTTTCGTAATTAGCTACAACATTTGTACAAGCAGAGTATTTAGATTATATTTCAGAAATGCTTAAAATTAAATCTAGAATTCCTACTATTTTATTTGAGTAAAAATATTTCTGGAAAAATTCAAAGGTTTTTCCAGAACTTTTCAGTGAATTGAAATGAAGGCATAAAGATTTTAATATTTCTCTTCTGATGTTTGAATGCATAAAAAGCTACCAATTATTATTTATCATAGATTTAAAGAACCTCTTTCAATATTTTAAAATTAGAATCATAACTTTTAATGAATGATTATCTATAAATAATTAAAGCAACCGTTTTCATTAATCATAAAAAATAATGATGAAACTTACAGCTGGCTTAAAAATCACAACCCAAATGTATTTTTAGCCTGAAGTTTTTGTTCAAGTATTAAACTTTAAAAGTTAAAAAATCTTAAGTAGTTAATTCTTTAATGTTGTGTTAGAATAGCACATTGGTAACTGCGAAGTATATATGCCTGAGATTCCAGTCATAGAAGGGGAGGCAGGCATGAAGACAAAACAGTGTTGTGTCACTTTTCAATGTAAAACAGAATAATGATAGGGTGAAAGAAAAAAACCCAATCGTAGGTTCAATTTAGTTTTTTTGGACTATGACGAATGACGAAAAATGTAGCAATTTATCTAGGTCACCGATTACCTACACTACACCATTCCATCAGAAATGAAATTTCAAGTAATTCTTGATTCAAATAAAATTATAAACGCACATTATTATAAATTTACAAAATTTTATTGTTAAAAAATTAACAATTTACAATGGTTAGAAATTAAGCAACGGTGGAAAAGAATAATGTTTTCAATCGAGTATTACTAACAAATAAAGTTAAGCAAACTCATTCCATACCTCTCAGAAATGTTACTTAAAAAAATGTCGCCAAAGCAAAGTTCACAAAACTGACTAGCGCCAACAGTGATTACAACTACAGCAGGACGAAATCTCCTGACCCTGAAGGGTATAGCACAAAAGAGCAGGGATTTTTATGAGGCAATTATGGTTCGCCGGGAAGTTCAAGTGGGGGGACGAAATCCAAGCTTGTTACTGGTACAACAGTTGTACCGACCCGTAAGGAAAGGTAAAAAAAATCTTGGTACAGCAGTTGTACCGCCCGTAAGCTAGAGGTTAAGACTATTCACATAAGCTTGTTAAAATGAAGCTAAGAAGATAAAGATGAAAATTAAATAATGTATGTTTTTATTACGTTGTCTTTTTGTAATAAGCACGGTGAAAGAAAGAAGGGACCGTTTTTAGTTTGCGACTTTCCAAGTTCAGTAAGATAAAAAAAAAAGAAATAATTCTAAGCTAATGAATCAAAAATAATTTATATATATTTATACAACGACAGAAAAATGGCATATTCTAGCATGTACATACAGCCTATACATAATAAATTTTAAGTATTTAAGTTAAAAGTCACTCCTTATAAGTTTTAAATTTATAAATAATAAAATTTTATAACTTGACGAAGAAGATATTCAATCTAATATGTAAAAAATAATTGCAAAATCATGTCACAAAATAATGCAAAAATGTAGAAACTTGATTAAAAGTTTATTTCTTGTAGCTTATATTATGTTTGACATAGTTTCGACTAACATTCGCATATTTAAATTAAATTTGTGAGATTTCCCTTTGATCAAGAAGGCTATTTTAAGCCCTATTTTTTAACTTTTACTCTTAATTCCTTTAATTTTCAGAGGAGTGCAAATTATATTTCCTCTTAATGTACTTAGCGAGCAAATGAAATATTTTTCATTACGTTGTATTGCAGTCATTATTTTATATTTTCATTAATATTTCAGAAACTTTTTTAATACTTCAGTAGCTCCCAAGCATGCTTAAGCTTGAAGTACTATACTTATGTCTTTCTGGAATTGAAATTCTTTTGTAGACCCAGTTTTATTTCGATATCTAATAAATATCTTACAGCATATTCACATACAAAATGATGCAAGGGAAAGGCACGTTTTTAAAATGATTTTGAGAATGGAATAAAAAGAGAGACCTCAACTGATTTCCAATAAGATCCCGTTTAGTATTTTTTTGTGTCAATTTATCAGCACCGATACAATTATGATTAAAGGCTTTTGATTAAAAATGCAGTGGTAATGATATAATTTTGGTATCGGTGAAGTCGCAGGACCAATTTTCTTCGGTGAAATGGTGCATATGAATCTCCACTTTAGATGCTAAATAAGCTGTTGGAGATTCGCATTTGAACCATATTGAGACACTGTCTATACTTTAAGAAACTTTTTCTAACAGTAATTTAATATTAAAAAATCGCCCATTTCTGTCTTTTCGATAAACAAACATTTTTTAAGCGTGGCTTTTTTTTACCTTTAGAAGTATTTGATTCATGTATATGTAAATACATTTTCAGTGAATAAAATAATGGATTAAAGGTATCTAAATGAGATCAATTTGTAGAAATCCAAGAAGAAACTTTAAGCGAAGGCGATTTTCGAGAATATCTTCAAATGTTTATTAGAGAAAAAGGTCAAAATTTGAATGAAAATGTTTTTCTCACTTGAGTACGTGAAAATAGCGTACAAAATTGATTTCTTTGATTGTATTTAAAAACTATTGCTAGACAAATGCTTTTCTATTGTAAAATCCGAATAAATACTTTTAATACCATAATGCTTTCTCGCTTATGTTTCATTACATGACACAACGTTTGAGACAACAAAAAAGTTTGAAATTCCTTTTTTCAAACCAACTTTTTTCCATTGAATCCCTATAATTCAAGCTTATTTTTTCAATTCTTACTATTAGTTCATATATATATATATATATATATATATATATATATATATATATAT
>JAOUZG010047196.1:2708264-2728441 GCA_026289955.1 Argiope argentata
GTGTGTGTGTGTGTGTGTGTGCGTGTGTGTGTGTGTGTGTGTGTGTGCGTGCGTGCGTGTGTGTGTGTGTGTGTGTGTGTGTGTGTGTGTGTGTGTGTGTGTGTGTGTGTGTGTGTGTGTGTGTGTGTGTGTGTCATCTAAGCCTCTGAACCAAATCTCTTACAGAATTCAAAAGCAAGAAACACTTTTTGCTCAAGGAAACTGACAAAGGATCGCTGTTTCAGGTATGCATAACCAGTAATTTGTAACAATGAAGGCATCAACTGTCATTTGTTATGTTTCAGATTAATTAATGCAATAACTAGAATCAAATTTAACTGTAAATTTTGTACTTTTTTTCAAGTGATTTTAAACTTGCACAAGCGGATTTTGTGAGGTCATAGTTAAAAAAGGCTCTCATGATTCCGAAGTTAAGTGTTCCCAATATCAAAATATGTTCAACTGTTGCTTTTATAGATTCCTGTTTCTTTCTTCAGAAACAGATTATAAAATCAAAAATTATCACGTGAAAATTTATTGCAGCAGATGGAAATACAAGGTTTCCTAGAAAGGAATCTCAGGTCTTGCTAAATTTTCTTATTTATGTGCCAGGCATCTTCTTTAAGATAGAAATGTTATGATTTGAGGATATATCGTGATTTTTATTTCTTATCTCATAAGATAATATATTTTGATCTTATTTTATTTATCTATTCATCTTTTCAGGGAATGAGTGTCGCAATTCCAGGACCAACATTATTGGATTTACAAAACCTTGTCAATACAGATATGCAACATATTGCATTTATATATACTGCAAGATCAGCTGGTTATCTTATTGGTTCCTTATCAGGTAGGCAATAAATAATGTTTTATTATAAGAAGGAAATGGAACAAAAAGGAATGAATTTTCATTTTCAATAGGATTTTATAACTAAATATTAAGTTTTTGGAGTGTTTTTTTTTAATTTTAATTTATTCAATGTTTTATATCAAGACTAAAGAATTAGGTTTCCTGCTATAATTATCCCCTTAAAAAGTTCTTTTTGTATTATAAATCGTGAATTTAAAATAGATTTGTTGATTAAAGAAAGCAAATTAAAAATATCTAGGAAGTTAAAAGATTTGTGCGTAGGTTTAATGAAAACTTTTGTAAAATGAATATACTCACTGATGATAAGAAGTTTTTCGATTCATGAATTAAGTGTAAATACATTCATGATCTAAATAATATCGCATGAGTTGAAAATTGATAACTCATTCTCGATCCTATTTTTCCTAACAAGAAAGATATTGCACTTATATTAACAGCACTGCATTTTAAGCATATTTTTGTAGCTCTAATGTTAACTCACCAAAAAGTGACTTACGAACTGTGAGTTTTTTCTACTAACTCCTTAAGATCTTATACGCCGTTTCAACCTTTAGATTTATGATTTTTTTTTTTGAATTTCTAAAACATTTTAAGACAAAGCAAAAGAAATTAACTTCCTAATAGTGATCACATAATTAATCGTGACAACACATCAACTTTAATTGTGACATTAAAGAAAGGATTTTTGATCGTTTCTTGAAAAATCGCAGACTGAACTAATGTATGCCAACTTTGAATCAGCTAAAGTACAATTTGTACTTTAAAAATATTCGATTTCCCGCGTTACTATCTTAGTATAAAAAGATGTGGAATAATATCGCATGACACTCAATAATATTTGCATATATACTAATGTACAATACATTATATGTATATTATTTTAGATTACGCATGATATAATAGTGAATAATATTGTACAATATCTTGAAACATGTACTGCCGACGTATTGCTGAAAGCTCAATTTTTATAAATAATTTACTAATGGCATTTGCCATGGACAAACCCGCTGAAGCATCAGCGAATTTAAGCCGAATGAAGCGTCTCTTGTTTGAAGTAGCCCGAACTAGGGCCAAGAGTACACACTCATCACATTAGCTTGCACAGCCCCTTTTTACATGGGAGCATATTCCCGCGCCTCACAGAAGAACAACCCTGCCCTAACCGGGTCTCGAACCCGGGACGCCCAGATTACGAGGAAGACGCGCCACCTCTCTGCCAGGATGCCGGCAATAAATTGTTGAAACTCAAATAATACATAGATTACTAAACAAAGTCTTTTAAGAAAAATCATACAGTAATTTACAGAAGGACATTCTTGTTCTTAGAAAGTTTACTATCAAGTAGCAATTAAAAAGCAAAAGTAGTATTCAAAAGCAACTTATAAAAATTTTAGGTACAACTTTGATTTGTCCGTTTATTTGAATTAAACATGTGCCAAATTAGAAATTGTTTATAGACAAACGGAAACACTAAGAATAGCTAATTAATTAGCTCTGTATTTTAACCTTCTCTTCGATTCAGAAAGCATAGCATTTCTATGAAAATTCTTTCAAATTATATTAAATCAACATTTTAGTCCACGAGTGGTAAAAATATTTTAAAAGTCTAATAACTGATGACACTGTAATTAATATCGTAATTCAAAACTACATTTTGAATTGACATCAATGTATGTTCATTACTCTGGAATGATGACGGAAATCTGACGGGGACTGACTTTACCAACTAACTTTAAGATTTCGTGGAAAATTTAATTTACATCTCTGTAGTATTTATATTTATAAAGGGATTTCAATTCAAAGGTTTCAAGTCAAAAAACTTCAATATTATCTAAGAGAAAAAAATTTTAAAACCCGGTTAATTACTATTAAGAACTGTTATGAATCAGATTTATTTCCACATTTATCAAGTGTCACCTGAAACTCTAAAAACAGGTTGATTCGCTGGCTTGTAGCTGTATTTAGTAAGTATAATCATTTGTCAAGAATAAAAATGATATGTATATAAAGATTTCAAAGACCCCGATGGGTATTTAAACTTGCACGTAAACCCGTTGTATATATAAAATATTTGGATTCATGTGTTAATAAAGACCCTGACAGGGTATTTAGACTTGCACTTTAACCCGTTGTATATAAGATTTGGATTCAAGTGTTAATAAAGACCACAACGATTATTTAAGCATGCACGTAAATCCTTTGTATAAATACATTATTTAGATTCAAATGTTAATGAATCCAATTTTATAATGTGGAAAATTTTTAACTTTGGAAAAGCACTAAATAATTTTTAAACATTTTTCTTAATAAATATATGTTTCAAATTTACATATAACCTTTTCTCCAAATAAAAGGTATTTTTTGAATATATGAATATATTCTTCTGGTCAATATACAAAAATAGGTAAGAGGAAGTTTTTCCAACTTCTCTTGAATAATGATTCGGAAATCCAAAAATTGATAAACAATTCATTGATTAAACTAGTGTTAAAAGAAGAATTTATCTTTGTTAAAATCACGCCGCTGTTTGTTTGTTTTTCCAAGCTTTATAGAATTATATTTTAATAGTGAAATGTTTCAGTAAACAATTTTCGATGATTGAATAACCAACTAAATATGAGAAAACGAGAGATATATCGAAAATATTGAGAAAGACTTGCAAGATGAAAATATCAAATCTGGATTATTTTATTTTCTATTAAGAAAATTGTTAATATCCGAATTTGTGTGCTTGAATTTTATAAAAAGTGAACAGAAACTGCAATGTGTAGGCTCCAATTACATTCACGAAGTTGTTTTGACGTCATGGAAGATTATATTCGACTGAATGTCTTGTCTCATACATTTCAAATTGAGAAAAATGTTAATTGAATTAAATTGAAAAGAGCTGGAAAAACATTTCTGGCGTTTGTAATTTTTTTATTATTATCGTACAAAACCGGTCAATTCTGGTTGCGCCTATGACGTGACAGTTATAGAATACCAGTTTTGTAGGACATGAGTGTGTCAAAATTTTTTAATGGATTTGTTGTGTTTAATTTCTAATATGATTGACGCAAATCATTATTCGTCCAGAATATATAAGTGGAAATGTCCTTCACGAATCAGATAAATGTATCGAATAATCGGATTTTTAAATTTATTAACAATGTTATCCATGCATGCCATTACTCAAAACAAAAATTGCATAGAATCCTTTGAATCTTTCAAATTTTCTAGTGGTTCTTAACTGCGTCAAAGCAGCATGCTCCCTTTACAGAATGTATCGTGTTAATTTAACCCTTTGACAGTGGAAATTCTCTATTAACAGAGGTTTTTTTTGTACCATTTTTAATTTTTACTGTGACTATTTGATTAATATTTTCATCTCAAGAAGGATTCCTTGGAAAATGCAAACAATAAGTTGTGCTAGAATTTATTTTAAAGTTGAATTGAAAACTCAAGAGGAGGCATTTTTGCTTTCCGCCATCACGAGTTCATAATTTAAAGAACAAAAACCGATTTATTATGTCAACTTTTAAAATAATTTTGTACAAAGTTAAATACTCTGTACACATTTTTTATTAATGTTATTTTTTAAACCTTTTAACCTTCCACAGTGCGTTAACACTTTCCGTATTTGAGAAGTATTCCATGAATGAGCTATTTTAAATAACGTATTCTTTTGAAAGTCAAATCCAATATTCCTCTGATAATGAGTTTATATTAAGATACTTTACTCTACTTTAAATGAAAAAAAATGAAAAAAAATTATAAACATTTTTATAAATTCTATTAATTAACCAAAGATATACAATTTTTCGAAACGTTAGAATTTATAAGAATCTCTTTTGCTCGACGAAATGTTCATCAACTATTCCACATTTTCTTCTGAAGAAAATTCGAGAGGTTTAATAATTTCAAAGGATCTTTTGACCATTAAATAAAAAAAGGGTACCTTGAATCTCTCTAAAATCAGTAAACGCTAGCTTCTTCTCATGTCAGAGGAGTAATTAGTTTATCTCTTTAACAAAGAATAGGGAAGGTCTCTGCCTCGTAGTCGGTGTTTTACAGGTTCGAAATTCGATTTCATCAAACATCCGTGGTATATATGGGCCTGGTACCCATGACACCATGGTATCTGATGTCGTGTACCAAGTGTTCTGACATTAGTGCGGTGCAAACTCAAATCTCCTCTTCACCATCTGCCAGTAGTTCACCATTACGCTGTCCACCCCTAAATAGCTTTAGTGTTTCATCTAAAAGGTACATTTAGCATAGCTAAACTAATTTATTAATTAAGATAATTTATCGTGGTCAAAATCCTTATAACAGTTTCCTAATTAGTACTTTTCTTTTCAAATCAATTTTTTTTAATTTTATAAAATTGTTAGCATATTAAAAAGAAATTTATAAAAATACAATAATGATCATTTTAAAATTATTCATAAAGAAGATTTTAATGCAAATTTTATTCTTCATTTCCAACTAAAATGATTTAGGTAAATAGGAGGTAAAAGGAATAAATCGATTTAGAATCGCTATTTGTTAATCGTTTATTTTAATATAATTTCATTACAAAAAAAAAACGACTGATTTCTACATACACTCACTGGTCAATGAATTAGAAATTTTGGAGGTTTGCATTTGAATGTGTGCTAGGGATGAAGTATTCACATTTTTTGCTATGACGTAGGTTACACGAGGTTAGAATTCTAGTATAAATAAGGTGTAAGAGTCCTTTTCGCGATGAATGAAGTAAAATTGGGAAAACGATAAATCTTTCACCAATTGAAAAAGGGCTTATTGTTGGTGCCCGCTTAGCAGGTGCCTCTGTTTCGCAGACGACCGATCTCATATTGGATTCTCAAAAATAGCCATATCAAAGGTTTTCAAAAGTTGGTATCATAAGACGCTTCTCTAGAAGACGTTACTGCGGTTCGAGGACAGTTTTCCAAGAGCGCAATCGGCGTCATCTCCGACGAATTGTATGGAAAAAAAGGGACTCTACTGTAATTCAACTGACACAAATCGTCAAGCAAGGCTCTTCCCAACAGACTTCAGCTCGAGTCATGCGCAGTGACTGTGAGAAAACCCCTCATTTCTGCCCGACACGCAAAAATTTCTTTGCAGTCGTGTTGGGAAAAAAGATGCTGGACATCTGAGGATTGGAAACGGGTAATGTGGTCGGATGAATCACGCTGCACCTTATTTTGTGCTGATGGAAGACTGAATTTGGCGAGAACCCCCCGAAGCCATGAATCCATCTTTCCCTACTCGCGGTGTGCAGGGGTCTGGAGGGAGTATCATGATATGGAGTATGTTCTGCTGGCATGGAAGGGCCTCCCATGTGTTTCTCGAAAGTAAACAAACAGTAATGCGATACCTAGTTATATTGGCAGATCAAGTGCACCCTGTAATATTGCATTTTTATCCTGATGGCGACGCAAACTTCATGGGCGATAATGCAACTATGCATCTTGCCAGAAGGGTTCAAAACTGATTCTCTGAGCATCAGTCTGACTTTCCAACACTTTCCCTGGCCACTGCATAGCCCGTATCTTAACCCCATAGAAAATGTGTGGGATATGGTGTTAAAGACGCATCCAATAGTACTCTCCTCTATCATCTAATTTACAGGATCTAAAATGCTTCATAGCCAATGCATGGTATTCTCACTGATGTAAATGCACACCAGAAGCTTGTAGGCTCGATGTCCAAACGAATCAAAGCAGTTATCCGTACAAAAGGTGGTCCAATAAAATATTGATCTTCGGTTTCTAATTCATTGGTCAGTGAGTGTACCATTGCTATGCTTTAAATTCAACACCAGTTTTTTCAAGAAATTAAAGCAGAATTATAAAAGCGTGAGCAATAAATAAATGAGGTCTCAGAGAAAGAAAGTTCTTAAACATTCATTCAAAATGAAAGAATATATCTGCGATTATTTGTGTCAGTGCTAAACGCTTTCTTTCCTCTGTTTCGGCTCCTGAATTTCCATTGTACATCACTTTATCTTACTTTTGGATTTATTAATAACATTTTATTATTCATTTATATACTATTTACCTATAAGAAATTGGAGACATTCGGTGAAAAAGATAAATACAATTTATTTCTGTTCAATAGTTGGTAGAATCTCCACTTAATGCAACTACAGCCTTAATCCTCCGGGCCATGTTTTCCTCACAAGTGTTTGGATAATGGAAAAGGGTATTTTTCCCCATTGAAAGACATGCAAGTTCTTTCACTGATTTTGAACTGTTGATGCACTTGTTAATTCGACAATCCAATTCATACCAGATGTTTTCCACAAGATTCAAGTCTGGTCTCTGGGCATGCCAATCCTGATGGTTCACCCTATTGTCATCATACCACTCTAAGGTGGACCTCGTAAAAGGACAAGTGGTGTTGTCATGCTGGAAATAATAATGATCCAACCCGTAAAAATGTTATAGAGTTGGAAGCATATTGTTGTCTAGAAAAGTCAAGTAGGAGTCGGCGTTGAACTTACTATGAACTGGGATCAAGATTCCTAGTCCATACTACGAGAAACTTCTCCAGACCGAAATTCCTTCTCCACCAAACTTTATTGTAGGTATAATGCATTCTCTCAAAAGCCGTTCTCCATGCATGCAATAAAGCCAGACTCCGTCATCTGATCGGTAGAGATTGAACTTTGATTCATCACTCGAAAGAACCAATTTCTGCTCATATACGGTCCTGTTTGTCTTGCACACTTCAACTGAGCAGCTCTAATCAAATGTTTATGAGCGGCAGCAAGACCATGGCAGCCAAGCAAGTGTGATTCCTTGCGGATGATATTTATCGAAACTACAGTCCCGGTTGCTTATTGGAATTCTTGGAGTATGTGGGCCTTCGGTTTGGTGAGGCTTTCCCGAATTTCTTTGGACATCACTCTTTGGTCTCTATTTCTTAGTTTCGTGGGTCTGCCGGGTCAAACATATTCCGACAATCACTACTCGTCTTCCATTTTTTAATCACAAATGCCACTCCCTATTTTAGAATGTTGAACTCACTAGATATGTCCCTGAAGGATCAATCATTTCTATGATTTCCGACAATGACTCTTTCCTCGAAGTCAGACGGTTCTAAATTTCGTAGCCTCCTGCATGCGACTAATGCTAATGCGACTTACCTACATGATATTTAAGTTCAGAAATATGACGCAGAACAGGGCCATAGATATCCTCATTTGCATGGGTATCAAAATACTTATTGGAAAAAAGTGTATTATAGTATGTATTGTATTATTTGATAAAATTGGATATAATGATTACTTATTTTATAGGAGGAGTTTTATTTGACTTGGTGGCCCGAAAACAAATCATCCTTACTATCTTTAATTTTGTTGCCTCGCTCTCAATGTTGGGAATACCATGGAGTCGAAGTATAGGGGCATTAACTGCGCTTATGACTGTCAATGGGATATCATTAGGCTGTTTGGACACAGGTAAACTTGATTCGTTGATTACAGATTTCACCATCAGGCTGCACTAAATAATAATTAATTGTCAAAAATTAAATATTTTTAAAAACGCGTGGGCTTTTTTGCAAAGATGAGTTTATCGAAAAATCCTTGCTGTTAGTTGAATATGAAGATTTAGTTACTAAATTTCTTTCCTTGGTTCCTCTATAAGATAGAATATTGATAAGAAGTGAGGTTATTTTGTGTAACTTAATTTTTTTGAAAATCCCTTATTGTATAGCTCGAATTGTATTTGGAATGATGCATAAAATTTGAAGGCCTCGTATTTCATTGAAACAAAGAACTAATTTTCTAATGAAGTAAAACACATACACACCCACAAAGCAAGGTTTTTAGCTTAAAATAAGATTCTACAAGAAGATTAAATTCTATTGAAAAAATATCTTGGTGGTATACAGTTAATTAAGTTTAAGTTGAATTCTTCCGTGACTCCGGCTAAGAAGAATAACCAATGAAAGTAGAATTCAGCGGCGACCAATTTATGTCACATCAGTAGAAAAATAAAAGAAGAAAAATATTAATTAATAAAAAATTAATTAATGACAATTTTTTAAATATTATCTTAAAATTTCTTAATCAAGATAGACTTCTGGATTACTTTATCTTTGCCTCTTTTAAAGAATCCTTCACTTCGTTTTCCTAACCTGAAATAACATATATCAAAACCATAAATCTGGATTAATATTATTACTCGAATACCCTCAGAGTTTTAATAAATACTATATTATATAATATTTTTTAATATTGAAAAAAAATATTTCTATTTCCCTTTTTATGAAAAATTCAATAATATACTATTCTTTGAAAAGATAGAATATTTTGACCTTTCCTGTCTAGATTTCTAACCAAGTAATATATAAAAAAATTAAAGTTAATTCCTACTTAGGTCAACAAAAAAAATATTTTAGTTACTTTTTATGAAAAAATTACAATTAATATAAATTATTTATTAATCAATTATAAATTTCTGCAAATATTGAAATCGCATTCTTCACCTTCACGTGGAAAATACTGAAATCCTTGCATTTTACCCATTGAGCTACTGCTTGTTGATTTCAATTTTGATTACAAATTGCAAAAAATATATTTAAAGTATTGAAAATTAATTAAATATAATTAAGGAATTAATATTTGAAAAAATTACCTTAACATCATTTGTCAAGTTTTAAAAAATGTATTTGAAGAGTGGATGAATAAAAAGTGTTTTATTAACGATTGATAATTTGATCAAGATATATAAATATATATAGGTAGAATGAGAATTAATAGTAGTTATTGAATTAAAAAAGAAATTAAATGTACTTGTTTTGTGAGAATTAGCATGTTAATTAGAAAAATCAGTTCATAAGTATTTTTTGCATAAGAAAATAAAAAACGGGATAGTTTCCAAACACGGTCAGAGATTTCACCCTTGCATGAACATATTTTTAATGCTCATATTTCAGGGGAAAAAAGTTAATTAAGACTTACAAAAGGCCACGCAATTAAAAATGTAATAATACATTAAGAAAATTGAGCATATTTGTCCTGTATCTATTTGAAATTACAATGAAATTTTTTACAATAAAAAAATAGTTAGTCAAATGATGAAAATTGTTCAACAAATCCTGAACTCAATTTACGCTGAACAAATTAATTACATAAAGGTATTTGTTTCCTAAAGACGGCATCGTGTGTTTTTACTGATATTACTATTTCATTTAAATTGATTTTCTGCTAGAAAGATATCAGCAATTAAGGGGGGAAATAAACAATTTACCCAGACATTACGTTCGAAGTAGATTTTTTTAGATCAATTGAATCTTGTAGATATTAGGTAAAGATCTCTAAATTTGTAAATAGATCATACCAAAATTTTATTTTTTATTTGGAATATTTTGATCACATTTAGTCTTTTTTCTTATTATTGAAATGCAAAATAATATATGAATCCAGTTTATATATATTTCTAATATCTTAAATTAAAAAAAAACCGTTTCAAATTAATGTTGTAAATAGCTGATAAAGTACAAAATATACTTTTAAAAATCCTTCTTAACACACTGAGAATTTAAAAGCTAAAATAACTGTCACTTGTCAGCAGGAATGCAGCCTAAAATGTTTCAATGCATCGGTATCATTCAATGTTATCCTGGCCCGTAGTTCAGTTAATATACAGAAAGATTAACCCAAGAGCTTCCTTTATTTATGACTTATATCAGCTATAGCACTTTTGTAATAGATTTCTGACGGATAGTTCAGAGCCTAATATGATATGTTCATCCAATGTCCGTTACCTTCAGAGAATACCTGAATGGATTATCAATATTCACTTCGACGTCTACTTGCTAATGCTTTAAACAAGAAATCTACTAACCAATGCTTTGCATTAGAAACAAGGAAAGGAATTTCTTAGAGCTGCACAACTTAACAAGTTAGCATAAAGCGAACACTAAACAATCAATTAATAAGAATGATAAAGATAAGAACATCAAATAAGTTGTTCTGCAGATTTTATTAAACATTATCTACTGTGAAAAGCTCATTATTTTTATCAGAAAAATAGTATTTAAACTTCATTTGTCTTATATTTTAACAGCTAAGTTTAAAGTAATAGTTCATATTCCCAATTAAATTCATATTTCCCCTGGGAATTTCGTAGTTTCAATTGTCATCCTTATCTTCTGACCCAGTTTAAAACCACAAATACGTCCCAAAATAATCCTAATATTGCTCCAAAACAGATATTAATATGATTATAAATTATATTAGTGCGCAAGGTTAAAAAAAGAATAAATACAGGAGACTAAAAGGTTCGTTCATCCAAGTGTATATTTATATATTATGCATAAATATTCTGAAATTTCAATCGTATGCACTAAAATATTATTGTATTCTATTATGAAATTATGAAAAGTTAAAAGTCATCAGTACAAGTTTTAATGTAATTGTTACCAGATTTCTTAGCATTTAAACTGGAGCCATGAAATCATATCGCGCACAAACTATTTACTTTCGATTGATGAAATACGAAAAGGATGGGTAGGAAGATATCATAATGCATGGCAGTTAAATAATTTAATACAAATTGCTACTAGATATTACTTTAACTTAGGAAAAGAAATTCTAGCCTATAGAAGCAAGCTTATTCACCAAGCATGGTTAGAACTTATCTATGGAACACTCACACAGATTGGTCAATTCCTATCAAGTTAGATTTTTAATGGGGTAGGTAAGAACGAGACTCTGACGAATGTTTTAATACTGAAATGCAAAATTTTGATAAAAATCTTGTTAAGACGGGAAGGCAAAAAATAATTTTAAAGAAACCTATTTCTTTTTTTTTTACCATTTAAATGCCTACAAAAAATGCCATATTTTAATAATTGTTGGGATACAATTAATTAAATAAAAAGTTTCATGCTTGTAGTTTAATTCAGATACTATAGCAGTTGCATTACTCTCTTTTGGATAATAGATGGGGATGCCTGGTTAGATACACATTCCATAGTGCATTGCGATTGTAATTAATGAGATGAGATGCTGTTTTGTTAAGGTGTGCGTGTAGCATCTTTTATTGTCTTGTCTTTATGTTTGTTTTGTGCGAAATGTTATCATTAAAGAAATGTTACTAAAAACATAGGCCCTCTTTCGTCCACTGCACGGATCATAATTATGTTCATTCCTACACAATACCGTATTTCTTGGATATCTCAACTTTTTTAATTTAGTGTTTAGCAGAGGGACAACAAGCGTACAAACCAAACATTGTTTATTAAGTCTCATCGATTAACAGCATAAGCATGAATATGATAAATAATATCTTAATGAAATATATTTTTAAATACTGGAGCATGTAAATCCCAAATTATAAATATTTGTACGTTCTATTTTGCATGTCTTATTCTAGTTTTCAAACTGATCCTTCCTTAATAAATCTAACGAATTAATTTGTTTTTCAAAGATATTTATGCATTAATATTGATATTTTTTTCATTTTTTAGGAGGAAATGTATGCTGCTTGAATTTGTGGGGCAAAGACAGTGGTCCATTTTATCAAGCACTCCACTTTACATTTGGTTTGGGAGCCCTCATAGCGCCTTTGATTGCCGCTCCCTTTGTTGGCAACATCGACACATCAGAATTTATTTTTGACAACAAATCTATAATTGCTGCTAATACTACTCTACAACCTAGCTTTCAGAATTTCCTTAACGATAGTTTGGTTGATAGTTTTGAGATTCCACCCATCACATATGCCTATTCAGCTATTGGAGGCTTTTCACTATTTGTCACTGCACTTTTCTTAATCGTTTGTATTATCTCTCCACTGGAAACTCAAGGACAGCAAAATGATGAGTCCCAAGTTAGAGAAAGAAAATTATCTTTCATTCTCCTAATAGTTTTTCTGAACATCGTTTTAGTATTTGTCGAAACAGGTACTGAGGTCGGATATGCACAAATGTTGACGACATACGTAGTTAAAGGACCTCTACAACTTTCTCCAACAACTGGATCTTACATGACTTCAGGATTTTGGGCAGCATTCTCGATTTCAAGATTTTTATCAGTATTCCTTGCCATTAAATTTAGTAATTTACAACTAATTATTTTCGATATTATCATATCCTCAATAGGGGCCCTCATTTTATTATCTTTCGGAGGATCTCAGGTATGGGCAGTATGGTTGGCAACCATTCTATTAGGAGTAGGAATAGCGTCATTCTTTCCAGCTGCAGTTGGCTGGGTCGAGAAATATATGACTGTGACTAACAAAATGGCTTCTAGTTTTTGCATAGGCGCGGCATTTGGTGAAATGGTAATTCCATTTGTAATAAGCACTTACATAGATACAGTGCCCGGAGTTCTGCTTTATACTGTAGCAACATCTTGTGCACTTTCGGCTGGCGTAGCTTTCATAATGTGGTTAATATTAAGAAATAAACAAGAAAAATATATAAAAGATGAAGGAACAGCAAATGCAGCTTATGATGCAAAAATAGATGCATAACGAACTCTTTGATAAAATTATTCTTCCTTATGATTTCCATTAATGGAGTTCTAAAAATGTTTCTGACAAAAGTATAGAAGTGTAGAAGGAAACACAAATCACTTCTATTTTATTTTTACCAAATTTTCAACGATAATAAGTATCAATAATAATTTTTGAACTCAAATTTCTTTATTGCAATATTTAATTTCTGATTAATATTGTAAAAGGACTTACATAATAACATTACCTTGTGATATCAGTCAGACGATAATTTTATGATTCAAGCCATATACATATACATGTTCTCAAAAACAACCAGAAAATGTACAGAAACATTTTTAAATAAGTGCAGGCATTTAAAAAAATGTAACCATATTACACAGAGAAATAGGAGTTTAATTGTTTATATATATTGAAAATTCAAAAAATCTCTAAAAATTCTTTATATTTCTTTCTTTTATATAACTAATTTAATTTTTCATTGCAAAAGCATTAATAACAATGTTCCATTTGAAATCTGAAATACTGTTAATAATCAGAGTTGGAAAGAATAGTAAATAATAGAAGAAAAATTCTTTCGCTTTTTAATTTGAATAATTTTTCAAGAATCTATGAAACCATGGTTTAAAATGTAAAGAAAATGGCACACAGACGTATAAAATTCACCAGAGTTCAAACTTATATTATTATTTCAAACTCATTAATTTATGTTCTTATACAATATAGCATTTTTTTTAATATTACAATTGATTAATATATCATTTCTTCAGAAAATGTATAAAAATATTCTATACTCAATTATTTAAAGTCATTAAGAAAATTTGTTATAAAATGGTATTATTTTGATAATTTTGCATGAAAAATAAAACTAATAAAACTTTTCTTTGGTAGAAGAGCGTTTGTTCTATTATTGTTATTAAAATCAGTCTCATTTCTAGTTCTGTCTTTTTATTATTACTATTATTTTAGGTTATAAAAGCTAAATAGACATATATTTCAGCTCAAGTCTCCTTTATCATGTTTTTTCGTACTCTGGTTTCTAAAAATGTTAAATAATCATTTCATAAGAAAAACTACCTCGTTTTGGAAAAAACTTACTCATTTTACTTACTCTCAAAATATTTTGAAAACTTACTCAAAATATTTTCTGAATGCATTGCAATTGAATAATCGATGATGTAAAAAGTGAAGTCAGATCTTTGAAAAAATGGATGGAATTAATAACAAGTAATATAAAACAAAAAAAAAATTCAATCAATTCCTACTAAGGTCAACAAAGAATTTTTTTTATTTTAGTTACTTTATATGAAATATTTACAATTGTTGTTCTCAAGTTTCGCTTTACAATGGAAGGAGGGTTGCAGTAGCTTCTGAGGTTATGGACCAAGGAACATTCAAGGGCAGAAGTCTGAATTCTTGCTCATACACGTCACAAACTCTTTTCACGGAGCGGACTTCATTCATGCATTTCATTCATTCATCCACAGAGCGTAATTTCGATATGGATCAGAGAAATATCACCTCTTACTCAGTACCCGTAGTTCTATTACTCTCAACAAGAAGAACTTTGTGACCACGACAGATTTAAAATCCACCACAAATACACGGAGAATCTTTGGCTGGCTGGTTCGAACTCGCAGCCCAAGGGATGAGATTCCAACGCTGTACCAACCAGGCTATCCCGGCTTATTAATTATTCAAAAGACTATACTAGCGTTGAATTTTCAACGCCAATTGAGGCAACGCAAAATGCTTGCATTTTCTACGCCCATTGGGGTAACCCAGTACAGATTAGAAATATTTAATTTTTTATTCTGTATTATTTTAATTCGAAAGTACTTCAAAATGAATTCGAAAAATAGATTAATTAACTGCAAGAAAGTCAGTTTTTAATTAATAAATAAAAATTAATCAATTAGTATTTTAAAAAACTGTTTTAACATCAAATGTCATCCACTACTAGTTTTTAAAAATTTACATAAACTTGAGTGGATGAATAGAAATTATTTTATTAAAGATTGAAAATTTGAACAAGTTGTATATATAGGGAGAGTGTGAGCTAATAGTAGGAATTGAAAAAGAGGAAGCATAATTATAAAAAATTATTTAGGACAAAAATATCTTATTTTGTATTACATCTTAACAAATGTCTTGGAAAATAATACCTCAATATCCTGCTAACTAATTTCAGGTTCTTCGAACTGCCTTTAAAATATATCAAATTGCATTCAGTATTCAAATATAAAATTTGAATTTCGAAATAAAATACTGTCAATTTCTATTAAAAAAATCTTTTATGAAATCTTTGAAAATCATTGTAATACGGAGATTAAACAATTAATTCCCACAATGATTGGTTGAATAAGCCATCACACTTGGAAATATTTCATATATATATCGAGAAGTCTGTGAATTAAACAATTCCAATTTAACTCAAACATACTATTTAATAATACTAAAGTTATTTACAGTTAGGTAAAAATCAAATATATCCAAAGCTTGAACTACATCAAAATTAAATAGCAAACGAAAACATTGGAATTCTTTTGGCCGTTATTTATTTTGAATAATCTTAGCAGCTGTTGCCAACGCCACTAGTAGAAAGTACATGAGCTGAATCACTCAGTTTCTTCAGCCGTGCTTTGAATCTGCCGAATCACTCAGTTTCTTTCGCCGTGTGATTTTTCTCCTGTATCCATCCGCTTCGCGGCGGGGCCACTACAGTAGCCCCCCACCAGCGATAGCGAGATTTCTTTCCAGTAGTTACAGTTACCGCCTGAAATGTACACGTCGACCTGAGCGTGTAACTATGGCAGTTGGAATGACACTTGGAGAAGTAGATGTTTCCTCTTTCGATGCCTCCGTCTCTTGTTCGACAAGTGAAGTAGGATGATCCTCATCTTTTGCAATGTAGGCAGGTTTAACCCGGTCTATATTAACCGTAATTTTCCTTCCACGAATGAGCAGTTTGAAGACTTTATCTCCTCTTTCCATAACCTGGAATGGGCCCTCATAAGGCGGTTGTAGACCCTTTCTTAATGTATCTGTCCTCAGAAACACATGAGAGCAGTTTGAAAGATCTTTATTGACAAATACTGTTCGATGCTCTTGCTGTCGGGGGTTTGATGGTAGCAACTTTTGCATGGTGGCCTTCAGCTTTCCAACGAAAGTGGCTGGATCCGCTGTTCCGAGTGATGAACTTAGAAACTCTCCAGGTAGCCGGATAGTCGTTCCATATACCATCTCCGCTACAGTTGCCTTCAGGTCTTCCTTCCACGCTGCTCTGAAACCGAGAAGGATGGTAGGGAGAGTAGAAGTCCAGTGAATGGTGGCATGAGCTCTGATGGCCGCCTTTAGCTGCCTGTGGAATCTTTCAACTTGACCATTTCCAGATGGGTGGTAAGGACTTGTGCGATGTCGAGCAGTACCTAGGAATTTTGCCAGGGCACCAAAAAGTGAAGCTTCAAATTGTGTGCCTTGGTCCGTTGTAATCCGAAGAGGAGGTCCGAATCTTGCAATCCATCCGGCGTAGAAGATTGAGGCCACTGACTTCGCTGTGATGTCCACCATAGGATAAGCCTCTGGCCATTTTGAAAAACGATCGACGCATGTGAGGCAGTATCGAAAACCTTCGGAAGGAGATAGCGGACCAACTATATCCATGTGTACATGTTCGAACCTGGCGCTGGGTTGAATAAAAACTCCAAGCCTGCTTTGGGTATGACGTACAACCTTTGAACGTTGACAAGCCAGGCATTGCTGAACCCATGCTCTTACGTCTGACTTCATTCCTGGCCAGACATATCTCTCTCCCACTAGCTTGCCCGTAGCTCTAATCCCAGGATGTGAGATAGAATGCAGACTGTGGAATACCTTTTTTCTATCCACTTCCGGTACGAATGGTCGAATGCGGTCGTTGGTCGTGTCACAAAACAGCTCAACGACAGGATCGCCTATTGCAAAAGGTTGAAGTACTAGAGAAGATTTATCAGGGTGCAACAATAATTCTGACAGTTCTTTGTCACTTTTTTGGTTTTTGGCCATTTCCTGGAAATCAATGTTTGACGGTGTTTCTATCATTGCAATGTCTATCCTGGAGAGGGCGTCTGCAACCACGTTGTCAATTCCTTTCACATGCTGAATATCGGTGGAAAATTGACTGATATAATCCAAGTGGCGTAGCTGCCTTGGCGAGCATTTATCCTCCTTCTGTCTGAAAGCAAATGTGAGGGGTTTGTGGTCAGTAAAGATGGTAAATGGACGACCCTCCACCATATGTCTGAAATATTTCACAGCCATGTATGCAGCTAAGAGCTCCCTGTCATAAGCACTGTAATTACGTTGGGATGGTGAGAGTTTCTTAGAATAAAATCCAAGTGATTGCCACTCCTTGTCGATTTGTTGATGCAAGGCGGCGCCCATAGCTGTATCTGAGGCGTCCACAACAATTGCCAATGGTGCATTTGACACCGGATGACAAAGAGTTGCTGCCTCCGCTAAATCCTGTTTACACTTCCTAAAAGCAGTTTCAGCTTCAACGGTCCAGTTTACTGTCGATTTGTCGTTCTTTTTGGAACCCTTAAGGTAATCATTAAGAACTGCTTGAGTTTGCGCAGCTCGAGGTATAAATCTTCGATAGAAGTTGATAATGGCCAGGAAACGACGTAACTCTTTCACCGTAACGGGTTGTGGAAAATTCGTAATTGCCTTTATCTTTTCAGGAAGGGGGGTAATTCCTTTAGAAGTCACAAAATGTCCCAGAAATTGTACTGAAGCTTTTCCTAAAACACATTTATTCACGTTTAGGGTAACTCCATATTCTGAAAATCTCTGGAAGATCTGTTTCAAATGAGCTAAGTGTTCCTCTTCATCATTTGACGCAACCAGAACATCGTCAAAGTAAGGCACACAAAAGCTAAATTCACCCAAGACTTGGTGGATGAATCGCTGGAATGTTGCTGCAGCATTAGACAATCCGAATGGCATGAATAAGAACTCGAAAAGGCCAAACGGAGTTGTTACTGCAGTTTTTGGAACATCTTCTTTACGAACAGGAATATGATAATAAGCTCTAGCGAGATCCAAGGTAGAGAAAATGGTTTTCCCTTCTAAAATTTGAAAACAGTCTTGAATATGGGGTACAGGGTATCTGTCTGGAACGGTGACACTATTCAGTCGACGAAAATCCCCACATGGTCGCCAATCTCCATTTTTCTTTGGAACCATATGTAGCGGGCTTGACCAACAGCTTTTGGACGGTTGACAAACTCCAGAAGCTACAAGAAATTCAAACTCCTGCTTCGCCGCTTTCAGTTTATCTGGTGGCAATCGTCTGGGTTTCGAGAAAACAGGTGGTCCCTTTGTTTGTATCCAATGTTCCACTTCGTGAACAACTTTATTTGGAGTAAAATTTGCTTTAATAAGCGTAGGAAATTCTGCTAGCAATTTGTAGAATTTAGAGTCCTCAATGATTGCTTTAACAGCAGTGCAATTTCCAGCAGATAAAGTTCCTTTTGTCTGCAAGGTGGTTAATGGATCTATCAAAACACCGTTCTTAATGTCCACTACAAGTCCAAAATGGCGTAAGAAATCGGCTCCGATAATTGGTTGTGACACAGCAGCAATTATGAAAGGCCAGTGGAAATCCCTTCTTAGACCAAGATCAACTTTCAGCAGGCGTTGTCCGAAGGTTGGAATCACTGTCCCGTTTGCAGCAAACAGTTGCATTCGCGCAGCTTGGCTGCTTGGCTTATAGACAGTGTGAGGAACCACGGAGACATCCGCTCCAGTATCGATAAGATATCGTGAAGAAGATGTTTTATCTGCCAAATACAGACGGTGAATCGTCGCCTCGCCGTCACCCTTTTGATTGGATGACGGCTCTAGCGGTTTTCCGCATGGAAGGAACAGGGGGGTCGGCACTTCGTAGCTCTTTGTTGAAATCTTCTGTGGTACCAGCAGTGCGCTGAATTCTCCGTTTGTCTATTTCGGCTTGAAGAACGTTGTTTACTGCGGTTTCTTGAATAGCCACGTGGACGGGATTCTAAACGAGAGAGGCGGGTAGTTATTTCACTTAACATCGTCCGCAAATCTGGCTCATCTGCAGAAACCGCTACTGCGTTTACTGAGGAGGCACTAGTTGTTGCCATAATACCATCTGCCATCTCGGCAAGCTTATCCAAATTGTCATTTGAAATCGCCAAAATTTGTTGCACGTTTGTCGGTAGTCTTTGCAAAAATAAAGATTTTAGCAAATCATCATTCATTTTCGTACCAGCCTTGCTCCTCATTTCCAATAGAAGTCGTGATGGGCGTCGGTCCCCGAGTTGCATTCCCGATATTAAGTCTCTTAGACGCTGCGACTCAGAATCCGCATATTGATCACACAGTCGTTTTTTAATCGCGGTGAAAGGATCCTCTGTCGGTGTATTAAGTATGATGTCACCGACCACGGCCAACTCCTCAGGTTGTAAGGCGGAGACCACGTGGTGAAATTTTGTCAATTCGGTAGTGACTCCAGCTAGCGTGAATTGACTTTCCATCTGTTTAAACCATATCTCAGGGTTTGCCCTCCAAAATGGGGGTGGCTTTACAGCGACCCGTGCAATTTCTTGACTTTCGTTCTGCATGTCGTAGTTTAATCAAAATCCAAAACCGAGAAACCAAAAATAATACGGTATTTCCAGGAATAAACGATGATAAAAACAGAGGAGCATTCCAAAGTTGTTGAAAAGGCACAATACCATGGATGCAGTTCGGTAAAAAATTTTAACGAGCAGAAGATTAACTTGTTAAAAAATGTCCAAAGTCACCATTTATCGAGAAGTCTGTGAATTAAACAATTCCAATTTAACTCAAACATA
>JAOUZG010047196.1:2728841-2762911 GCA_026289955.1 Argiope argentata
TGTTTTGAATTTTTTCAATCAGAATAGCTTACAGTTTTCTGTCATTGTACTAAATTCCATGAAAAATTCTAAACGAAGTGCAATATTTTTTATCAAAAAATTCTATGCTAACTAGCGTATTATTATAAATATTTCAACATTAATTTTTTATGTAAAATTATGATCATTTCGTGGTACTGAATTTAATTACTAATATGCAAGCCTCAGTTACTAGTATGTAAGCTATGTTGAAAATTCGGGAGTCCTCTGAACAGGTTTGTAATGTGCTTTAAAATTTTAATGAATGAACATCCTGATTGCATACTGCCATTTTACTAAATCCATACGGAACTCAGTTTTCCACCCCAAGTCCTCTCTTTGTAACCAATCATTGTAATAATTATGATAACCTTGTATTTTACGATTTTTGATAACCAGAACTTACTCTGTTCGTTTGTGTGTTTTAAAATTTTGTATATAAACAAGCGACAGTGGTCCACTGGGAGTAGGGGCTTTTTTTCCTTCCACTAACCCAGCATCCATCTGTTACCACAGAATAAAATTAAAAATATTTCATCTTAATGAGGCCCCAAAAAATAGTGGTCGTAGCTGCGACACTCCCTTAACTCTCCACTTCCTTAAGTGACTGTTTAAAAATTAGAAAAGCAAAAACAAACTGGCCAGTTGTCTTTCCTTTATTACACAAAAAGTAAAAGAATAGAAAGAAAGAGAGAAACTATCTTCGCGTTATTTTAGTTGTGTTTAAAAAGCATTCTGGATATAAATATCAGCAAAAAGAACTATTACTTGCATTTCTAAAGAACTCGAAGAGAATGAATTTGCTAGAGAAATTTTTAAGACAATGCTCGAAAAAATCAAAAATGAACAAGTTATGACAATCATGTTACAGCTAATTAAGATAATTAAGAAATTAAGATTTCAACAAAATTAAATTCCAATCGTTGTATTATCTTGTTAAAAATAAATTAGATGCTTAATTCCATGCAATATTTCGCTGCAAATTAGTTTCTTAAATCTCAATGATAAAGGGGTATGAAAATAATATGATTTAATTTAAAATCATATTAATACTGAACAATAGTTAATTTTATTGCTGCATATGAAGAAAAGATTTAATGAAAATAATATATGTTTATAAATGAGAATAATGTGAATTTTTTTGGTAATAAAATGATAAAATATTCGCGAAATTTATGTATAAAAAATAATAGCATTCATAAATAAAAATGAGAATATTCACTCGAAACATCATGAAAAGAAAATATTTTTCTTTAAAACTAAGATAATGCGTTTCCATGTTTGATAATAGAACCAATTGCACTTCTCCCATCACCCAGATTTTTCTGTAGGGCAATTATTTACGTTATTTGTTGTTGTTGCCATTGTTGTTATTTTGTTTAAAAGCTAAAAATGTATCTTTTTTAAAATAGAAGAATGTTTTACTATCTTTTCCTGTTGAAGTGTCGCAGTGGGAAACATTTTCCTTGTTTTTCAACACATGTTTTTATTATTATTTAGAACTAAATTCTTCAAATTCTTATATTAGTACTTAAAATTCTCTCATACGATGATTAAAAAAAGCTTTAGCAATAATGATCACTTTTTTATCTAAAATTCAGAACATCTTTTGACACCCTTTTATCTTCTTTGCTGATAGTAATAATCATTTCTTTCGAAATCATCATCGCAAAAAAAAAAAAGGTTTTTCATTTATCTAGCTAATTTGAAAGGAAATGAACTGTAGAAGAAAATTAATAAACTTGAAGGACGAGGGAGAAATTAAGAAAACTAGTCGTCATGAAAGACTCTCTTTTAAATGAAGTATTTTTTATTTCTTTTCGTTAAATTGGAAAAATAATTTTCGCAGTGATTAAGATTTTGAATCATTTGAAAAATCTCATTTGCTTCTACACATTTCAGCCGTTCTCAGCTTAGGTTTTTTAATGCTCAGGCTGTAAAAAAACATGAAATACATAAATTTTGAAGACCATGTATTTAAATGAAATATCTTATTATATTTCGGTAGCACGATCTCGGGACTCTGTACTAGAAAAACTAAGAATTTTTTATTGAAATCAGTTAAGATGCCAGAAGCCTTCGTAAACTTGAATTCATGAACATTTTTTCAATGCAGTCAACAATAAAGGACTAAATATAAGAAATGTTTGCATTTGTCCATAGCAAAAATCGGTTCAAAAAATCTTCACACTTACCACAAAAATATTTTTTTAAATATCTCTTTTTAGAACTTTTTTAATTGTTACTCCACGCTATATTTTCATAACATAAAATCTTATTCGTTTGTCATTTTAATATGAAAAACAATGGCGGATTTTTTTGGGGGGATATCGATTATCACTTTCTTTAAATCATAAGTCGTGAATAGAAGAAAATAATTCAGGGATTTACGTCAAGTTAATTAGAAGACCTCACTATCAGTTTAATCAATTAATGCATCCTAAATGGATCTCCTTAAAAAACTGCATAGAGAAAGCTAAAGAATTTTTTAATCATCTACTTCATTTATCGGATATTGGTTTCTCTTATATTTAAAAATATTCTCTTATTTCTTGATCCGTTCCATTTGTTCTAGTTAATTAATTCAACAGAAGCTTTATAAAATTGCTGAATCAGCTGAAAGCCGAATATTTCCCACACTCGGTGAGAAGGGATAAAAATTGTCCAGCTTAGCATATTCCTTTAAAAGTTCTCTGTGATTCCCTTGCACGAGCAGTACATGTGATAGACATGCGTCAAAGATCCCTATTAAAATCTAAAGGTATATACTCGAAGGGATAAAAGTTTCATCCGTTTTTCGTCATTCCGTTTTGTGTCGTTCCGCGCTATGCTCGTCGCTTCAGCTTGTAAATAATGCGTGCTTCCCGTGATGGAATAATTGATGTCAACAGATTTTTGCTTTCAATTATTAATTTATCAATTAAATTTAATTAGTTGTTAATACTTTAAATAGAGTTTTAAGAGTTTGTAATGAAAATGGAAATCAACAGTCTCAATCGATAAAATGCGTCTTTAAGTAATTTTCGTGAAAATGAAGAATACGAGTCCAATTCTTGAGAAAATCAAGAATTTAATCATTATTTTTTGATAAATCCTTATTTTTTGATAAATTATTTATATTAATTGTAATTATTTAATAAAAAGTAACTTAAATAAAATTTCTTTGTTGGCCTAAGTAGGAATTGATTTAATTTTATATATATATATATTACTTGTTTTTCAATTCATTTATGTACTAGATGTTAAAAGATTATCTGCCTTTTCGGCTGAAAATACATTAATATTTTAACAACATTATTAAACATTTATTTGAATAAATTGTTTTTAATTATTTTAATTAGAATTACGTTATTAAATTTGTTTGAATAAATTAAATTTTATTGGAATCAATTAATTTTTAAGTTAAAATCCATTTCATTTTTAATAAATGTTGTTTTAATTGATTTTGTAGCTTTTATAGCTATGAATTCAACGTTCAGATTGATAATCAAAGTTAAAAGTTACATTAACTTAGGTTGAAACCAGTTTTTAAATTCCTTTTTACTACTTCAAAACGACAAATAAAAAAACAGTTATACAGATTATATGAAAATTATATTCATACGCTATAATTTGTTTTTAAACTTAATTTTCATTTAATCAACCATAAAAAAACCATATTACTCCGAACTTTGACGATTGGCGGCGGGGGGGGGATGCGGGTGAATATATAATTTCACCGGTAATATTTGAGAAGGGACAACAAAATTTTAATTTGTTTTCATATTTTTAAAGCCAAATAATACAATTTATTTGTAAACATTCTCTACACCTATGTCTCATATCTTAGCATCTATCAACAGAAGCAATAGTTTTAATAAAATTTAATTTCTTGAAAGGTGTGATATTTAGGCAGTTCAAGAACAGATTGAGTCAAGAATTAATCATAAAATTTATTTGGCTTTCATAAATGAAGATGAATGTTTAAAAATGTGAATGCAAAATTATTATTTGAATGAAACAAAATAATATTTAAAAATATTAAGTCAATGCCTACTTAGTTCAACAAAGAAAATTTTTATTTCAGTTATTTTTTATTGAATAATTGCAATTAATATAAATTATTGATTTATCCAAAAATTATTGATTTCTACGAAAATTGTACCCATTCTTTACTTTCACGAAAAAAGTACTGAAATTCTCGCATTTCAGTGATTGAACTACTGCTTGTGGATTTCAATTTTCATTACAAACTGCTTAAACTCTATTTAAAATATTAAAAATTAACTTAATTTAATTAACGAATTAATATTTGAAGTATTAATCGAGTAACATCGAGTGTTATTGATTACAAGTTTTAAAAAAATGTATTTGAACTTGAGTGGATGAGTAAAAAGTATTTTATAAACAATCGAAAATTTGAATAAGATCTATAAATATGTAGGGTGAGTATGAACTAAAAGTAGGAATTGAAAAGTATAGAGCGAGAACAATTATAAAGAAAATTCCAAAAGATTTAGTGAGAATACAGTAAGCTATTTGGTCATTAATCGGAATTTGTGTTCTAGTTCTGAAAGCAAAAAAAAAAAAAAAAAAAAAAATGTTATAGTGGATTTGTTGGAGTTGATTCACAGAGGCGGTTTACGTTCTATAGATGTTACTTTAAAGCTCGTTATTTTGGCTTTGAGTTGATGCATCACCAACATTAATAATAAAACTGAATCCAGAACCCTGCAGTGTCAAAATATTATTACGGCTTTATATTAAAAGTTGAAGTAAATTTTCTGTATATTTTAGGAAATAGTGGTATAAAAATTTACATTTATAGGATGAACAACGCTTTAAAGTATCCAGAATTATATAATATTGGAATTTTAATATTTTTCACATATTTTATTAATATGAAAGTATGTTTAGCATAGTTCTAATCTTTTATAGAATACAATATAATTATTTGATAATTTATTTTAAAAAAATATCAATTTGTAGAAAACCTCTCATTATTTGATTTCTATTAGAGAGCAACTGAAATTCTATTCTAATACCAATATTTTTCAGACTTTTAGCTACTCTCAGCTGGAATTTTTGTTTAAATTGCCGATACATCTGGCTTTGGAACAATAAAAGAAAAAATATGCTATATCTAGCGCAAGCTCGGTTAAAAATTATTTACTAAAATTGCTTATACTTCCTTCAAATTTTAAATACATTTTAATACAAAGCTTTAATAACGCTTTGTCACATGCTACAAAAATTTTATCCAGTTTTATTGAAAGCTTTATATTTTAAATGCAAAAAACTTACCGAAAATTTAGATTTTTAAAAAAATAAAAAAATTTATATTCTACTGAATATAACATTCTATTTTTTATGAAATTATACTTCAGTTTCTGGCTAAAAATGAAACTATTATTGAAAGTGTTTAATAATCATTCAACTTAATTCAGGTAAAATCGATAGCGTGAAATTTCTTTTTTGTTTTATTGCATTTTTTTATCGATTCCATAAATGCTTCTTTTACCAAATCTTCATGGCAAACTGTGAGTTTAAAAATATGTTTTTCATAGCTGAAATTCAAAAGCATTTCTTAGAGCCCATCTGCAGATTTTTTTAAAAAAATTGCATAAACATTGTTCCGAAAAATCCTTCCCGTGAGTCCATGAAGCTCGATAGTGAATAATGAAGCTTTACTATCCAAGAAAACACAGCCGAAATGTATACCTGCAGAAATCGACAGCACATTATGCAAACATGAAATCGTTATTAAACAATTCCAATAGCACAAAACGACTAAAGATATCTCTCTGAAGAGTAAGATTCAAAAACGAGAAATCACTTATCTACTACTTCTCGTGTATACGCCTTCATTTATACACCTTCCTTGCTAAATTTGAAGGTCTTAGAAAGAACCTGTGTCTTGGCTTCTAATAAAGGCATCACCGAAATTCGTGCATTTTCAAGAACATTTTTATCACCAATGTTGCTAAAATTATTCTACAGTCTGATTCGTCATCCATTTAACATCCATTAAAATATTTCTAAAATCCATTTTCTAATTAGGAGATTAGCCAAGCTGAAATCTGAGAAACGGGATCGTAACAATGCGAAAGTGACCAGATTTTTTTTTCACGTAGTGCATAAAAGAATACATATTAATAAATTAAAATATTACACTAACCTAATTCGGCCTTTCCCATTTTTCAAGAGAAAAATTATTATTATTTAACATTTTCTGGAACTTTATTTGGATGTTTAAAAAGAGCAAACCAGTTCAAGTAGAATATAATACAATTTAATTTATATACTTATATATTTTGCTCTTATACATATTGATTATTTATAAAATAAACATAAGTATAGAAATTTTTTCAACATAGAACATTTGTTTCAAGGCAAACATAGACCCTCACCCAATTTAAACATAAACAAGAAATTACTTGAAATGTGCGTCATAGCATTTTAAAATTACATGGAAAATTAGTCAATAAAGAAAAGAATAAAAGTTATATCTAGTTTATTAAGAATTATTTAACTGAGACACTAACTCATCATTCGAACTATTTAGAAAAATTAATCTTACACACACATTTTATTTATCTATTTATTGGTGTTTATATAAAAATCAAAAGGAAAGCGTAAAGTTTATTTCTGTTATGATTACATACCACAAGCAATATTCTACACTAATCATTATTGTAATGCTATTTTCAATTATGCAGCAATTTTCTTTTATGAAATATTATGTAATTCCCCCCTCCCCCGATATCTGTTTAGGTTGATTATTCAGCAAATTAACTGGTAAAGAAATCATTTTTAATACTACTGACATATTTAAATAAAATTTCTAATAATGAAATATTACTTTATAAAAACACTAAAAAGAAATATAATTTTCAATCATCATGTTTTTCCATCTACAAACATTATAGAAAAATCAAAACATTGAAGAAAAATCGAAACACTCAATACCTGAATGCACTAATATCTGAATTTTTTTAAAAAAAGATACCCATTTCTAAAATCTAATTTAATCATATTTATGTCTATACATTAACTGAATTATGAAGTATAATTCAAAAGTAAGAAATTCATTAAACAATGAAGGATGTTTACACAAATTTTAGTTAATTCTTTAAATTATTAGTCTGAAACAGGAACTTCTATTTCTACTGGCCAATATGCATTTCATAATTACTTATTATTAGAAGAAAACATTAAAAGAGGATAATGAATAAACAGAAGTTACAACAATTATTTTCTCTTTTTATTTGTTGAATTTCTTTTTCTGTTTTAATTATTTTAATATTAAAAATCTTTTAAGAAATATTTCTAAAAATAGGTATAAAAACTCTTTAAAAAATTCAATAATTCTACTTGGTAGCAATAATTTAATTTGTTACTTATTATAAGTTTAATTATTATTAATGAATATCTAAATCCAACTATAACAATTAAAACACAGTAACTGAGATAAAATAAGAATACATAAAGCAATGTGTGTTGGTCAAAAGGAAGTTAGGAGAGTTAATAAAAATGAGTTGCTTATAAAGAAAATTCTGAAACTTAATTAGAACTGTTATTTGAAACAGACACAAATTTAATACTTAAGATTTCAAATTGCTACACAGTATTAAATATTGCACAATGCATAATTATTTTCTTAAAACTTTTTTGAAATCTAAGAATGCAAGCAGCATTCATTATTTATTCTGAACTTATTGTCGTTTATATTCAAAAAGTATTTTTAAAAGTACCAGAGTTACTAGGAAATAGATACTATGAAAATAATTCAAAAATGCATGTTACGAGATGAAACTTTCGGTAATATGAGGGAAAAACATTTCTATATTTTATCAAAAACTTATTTAGATAAACAGTAACTTAATAATGCAAACTCGCTTCTTTATCCTATGTCTATAATGTAAAGAAGTATATAATTCTCTAAATAATCAAATTCGGACAACCAATTGAAATAGCAAAATACCAAAACGAGAAAAGAAGTCATAAGATTTGACTCAAAAAGGATGACATAGGAAAAGCCAATTCATTATTTTTTATACTTCTTTCTCAAAAATATATCAATTTTATCTTATCACTTCAGGTTAAATCATAAAAAAAGAAGAAACCATTATATCATTCTGTTAAATGCATAATTTACAATAGTATCATCACAATGATCAAAGATAAAAATATAATTAACCGTATTACCACAAAATGCCCAAAAACATTTTTTGGATATCTTCACGATATTGGCCGGGATTCAGACTATTGAAAAATATCGTGGTGATGTCTTACAATATCTTACCTTAATAGGATATAATATAGCTTTCACAGTATTGCTCAATTTAGGATTTGCAAAATTGTTTCCACAATATTCGTCTTTTAATTTTAAAAAATGCAAGTTAATATTTTGAAACAAAATCTCAAATTAAATGATTTATTGAGCAATAACTAATTTTTTGCCAGAGAACTTTACTGCACCATACTTTTAAAAATTGCAGTCCTTTTTTATTGTAATATTCATTGTGCAGTCTACAGTCTTGTTTGTACAATATTCAATATTTTTCGGTATTCACAATATTGTTCAATATTTTCCAAATATTACACAATATTGTTTTGTTAACGTATTATCTTACCGTAAAAACTTCAAATCAGGTGCATATTATTTTCTTTTTGCCGATGAAAGTATTAAATGACAAAAAAAAAAGTTGATCTTATTGCGAAATTACAAATTCTTTAAATTGGAAGTGTTTGAGCATTTTAAAGGAAACAAAATTATAAACCAGGACTATTCATTTGGTATTAGCATCAGAAAATCTTGTTTGAGTTTCATTAATTCCTATAAAAACTCCCACCATATTACACAGGTATTTGATGGCTTCTATAATAATATGGTGAATAACGACACACGAATGTGAATTTTTTTTAAACCATTCGATTACAGCAAAAGTTGTAAATTTATTATATCAATAAAATAATTGGAATTCACCATTACTATTAAATATCCCCCATTTGTTTGATATCTGTTTTGCTTTTTAGGATATTTCGAAACCATAACTTAAACAAATAGATAAAAATACTAGAAGCAGGATAGTTCATTTTAATCAAGTTTAACTGCCCCACCATAATAAATTTGACCCTTAAGTTTTGAAAATGACATTAATTAGCAAAACATTATAGTATAAGCGTGCAAAAAAGATAAAACTCCATCCTCATGTATTTTCATTGCATTAAACCATTTTTTTTTTGTAAATGAATAATTTTATATATTTGCCGTCGAAAAATGTACAAAAGCACTGTATATGTTATCCGTCGCTCACATTGTAGGCCAGGAAGTATATGCACGCGCTCTGATTCGTTCCTTGGTCCTCATTTGGATAAAAAGTCAAAGAAAAAAAAATCCTTACTGAATTAATGTCGCGCTATTACAGAAATAGGTCTCAAAAAGTTGCAGCAGCTCTAAATAGAAAGCTACGAAATATGGAATGAGCTTCCATTCTTAATTTATTCATATATGAACTCATTCTCGTTTACAAAGTTCAAAAAGTTTTATGTTGATTTCTCACATCAGTTGATGAAATAAGTTCCCTTGTCTTCCTTTTTGATGTTGTTGATATAGAAATAAATACAACTCCATTACAATTCTCATTCTTTCTCCGAAAACTATCATAAATGCAGAAAAACTCACAATTTACGTAAAATGTTTGAATGAAACTGTTTGCCTCTTCAATCCATTCAACTTCGTCAGGAAGTTGTAAATCTTCACACCAATCAGATCGTAACGGACATTAGTAGGAAAACATACAATATGACGTCATTTGTGTCTATTTTTATTGGTTCGATCCGTAAGGTAGTGTGTAAGGTGTAATTGGTGAGTTAACTCCAGTTTCTAGGTGATGTTGAATGAATGAAATGTTAGTTATTAAAAAATTGAAATTGTATAGAAGATGGTTGCCGAACATTTATCCAGTGCGTGGTTTGAAGAGGCATGGAAAGAATTAGATAGTAAATATGAGAAAAATTCAAGTCCTGTTGCTGTTTCCAAAGGCCTAAAATGCCGAACTGTTTTCGATGTAGTACGTACTGGGTAAGAATATAATTTATTTATAAGAATATTAAACTTTGTTTTATGGAAGTTTTATTTATTTATTTTTTGTTTATATGTACTACATACTTCCTGCGTGTGATAATTTGTTGAAGCCACTGCGTTTTAAAGCCGTTAGTGTTGTATTCTTAAGAGTGGGTAATAAAATTTATAGTATAAGTAATAAAAATGATTTTATTTTGATATTTAATTTACTGAAACTCAGCTCTGTTTATTCTTGGGTTTATTTTGTTTTTTTCATTGTTCCAGGAATTTATATAGTACATCCAATGATATATATACTGCTTAAGATTTAATTTTTCCTATGTTATAGTAATTAAATATTTTTGTCTTTTATCGGCATTATCATGCAGCAATAACATTCTCTTGATTATAACGCAAATAGGTATTTATCATTTTATAGAATTATGTTTACTATTTCTTTATTCTAAACTGAATGAATATTTAATTTAAATGAGTTTGACTTGTAAATTCCTTGGAAATTCTGTTAAATAAATCAATATTTAACAATTTATTTGGGTAGATTTCCCAAAATTTAAATATATAACAGAATGTAATGTGGATGAGCAATATTTTTAAAAAATTTCACCTTTAGAATTTTTAAAAAGCTAAATGTGAAACATTTTTTAATGATTTAATATATGCTTAGGATTTAATCTGTAATGTTACTTTCAGATTTTCCTTAATTACTCTTTTCTATTCTTTATTGATTTGTTACAGGATGATTCATTTTTTATTTAGAATGAAAGTGCTAATAAATAACTTTATATAACTTGGAACATGTTAATTTTTCTAGTTCTTCATAGAGTAGACTTGCAAGAATTTGATGCAAGAATAGACTAAATGAAAATCTCATAAGTACAAGAGCTTTTCTTCAGCTTAAAGATTGAACGAGGAAAGGTAGCTGAAGCAGAGTACATACAGTCATAAATATCATACAAGAGTTAATTTTCTTAGATGTTGGCTGGAGTTAAATTATTTGAATTGCCTTTTATAAATAAAAAAGGATACTGTATGTAAATATAATTCTACCTTTCCCTATTTTTAATTTTTTTTGTATAAATCTAATCAAAATAACAGCTTGAGAAAAATTATTATTTTGCCAATACTATTTTTTTATATTTTTATTTATAAATTTTAGTTAAGTCTTTTAAAATTCTTGTTAAAATGCAAACAAGGGTTGTTAATTAAGAGTTGGTTATCTCCTAATTTAGAAAGATTTTTATCGGTTTAATATAGATAATAGAAATTTTTCTTCATTTACTTAAATCTGTTAGAGAAAAGTTTTCAAATATTTGTCTTATGAGTTTTATAGAGTTATTTAAAGAATGTATATTTATGAGCTACCTCGGATTATTTCAGCTTCTTACTAGAATTCTAAATTCAGATAATTTTGAAAGTAGTTGTACATCTCAAAATAATTGCGATTGACCAGGAATAATTTATCTTAAATACTTGTTTTATTTTTAAATTGTTATCAATGATATAATTGGTAGAAAAACATATTTATGTTTTGTTTTTAATCCTTGCTTTTCTTTCATTTTGATATATTTAATTAATATAGGCTTTAGAAATTTCTGCAAAAGCATATTTTGAATGAAAATGTGCAGTATATTTTTTTCCATACTGAATTCAGAAGTTACTTTAGCTGTAAAAAAATATATTTATTTAATTGAAAAAATATGCATGAATATCATTAGCATTTCACTCAAACAGCATGTGCATATTTTCTTTTATTTGTTTGTGGTTTCAATTTATTTTTCTCTTTTCAGAATTATGGAGGTTGATTTATCTTTTAATAATTTTTGAGTGTAAGTTGGATTATAATTTTATTACTTTTTGTATGCTTCTGAAATAAAGTTTTATATATTCTTATTTTTGTTTATTTTCCTTACTCAATTTATGCACCACACAATTTTCACTTAAGTTGTAATTTTCCTTTTAAAATATCATTGTTATCATAATGAGTTTATTGAATAGAAATTATTTTGCATTTTCCCCCAAAAGTCTAAATTTATTTATCTTGGTTATTAATTTAATAAAGTGTTTGTATATTTCAAATATCATTGTACAGTATGAAATGTTAAATTGGCTGTGTCTAAAGCGAAGGTATAGATGTGATTTTTGTGGCAGTTTTAATAAAGTTATTTTTGAGATAATGGCAGCCTTAAGTGACAGTCTGGTTTGCCTATTCAATTAGTTATAAAATTCAAAATTTGTTTGCTCTAGGTTATTATTTTACTTTTTTTTTATTTAAAATTAATGCTACCCAATGTGGTAATTTTCAGTTGAAATTTTTGAACATAATGAACAATTACTTTTGAACAAGACAATTGATGAAATTGAAGGTATAAACAAATGACTATATTAATGTACTGATATTAAAAATCTAAATATTTTGTGAAAACAGTTTACTCTATAATCAAAAATGAATATAATCATTTTCATATGTTAAGAATAAAAAAAAATTATCATTGTCAGGCCATTCATAAATTTACTCTTCTATGTATGACTGCAATTATTGTCACCTATATTTGGGTCATTGCAAAAGTTTTTGGTTAGTGTAGAATTTGATGGGAATAAAAATTTTATGTGTTTAGTTTATAAATATATTCTACTTTCTGACTGTTCTTTACCATATGAAGGGCTGTTATTCCCATCTGTCTAATTAAATGTAGTAAAAAAGGTAAGCTTTTTTATTATCTAGTAATTCAGATCACTGGCATGATTCAGGGGGAGAAAAACGTTTTAGTCTATTGATGACAGAATCTTAAATGAAATGCAGTTATCCACTATAATTTCTCAAATATTGATTTAAATTTTATTTACAAAACAATATCAAATGCAGTTTAATTTTTTTTAAAGACATAGAAATAAAATATTGTCTTGGTTTCGTTATAACAAATTATAATCTTATTCAACCTATTTTATCTAATGTATAAAAGAGAATCGTGTACTGTCGTAAAATATATATCTGTGAAATAAAAACATTTATGTAATTAAAAAAAAACTATTTAAATATTAGTGTTTCATTGTTTTTGTAGTTTTCCAACTGAATTTGTTGCAAGATATGTTTGGCTTACAATTAGAAATAGAATTAAAGATTCAATATAAAATCTCATGAAAAGCTATGTGTTATGAAGCTTGATATCAGATAGATAAAATAAATTCAATTTCGTATTTAAAAAATTCAAGCTGTGAATCATGAAATATCATCTCTGTCCATTATAACATGTTATTTTATTCCCCCCTTTCATCTTGTGAGGAAGTATGCAATACTTTCTACTTGAACACCTTTGCCTGCAGATTAACATAATTATAAAAATGTTGAGGTATTGTACAGTACTTAAGCTAGTATCATTACAAAAGTAAATGTAAGTTTGTGAAAATGGTATGAATTTCTTTATACAATCATTTTTAAGGTGTTTTAAATTGATTAAAAGCATCAAAATTTGATATTGATTCTAACTTTAATTATATAAAAATGTCTCTATCGAACAATAACTCTGGGTTTAAAAATATGCACTGTAGATTGTCAAGGAGTTGCCATTCATCTTTATTATTGGAGATGTATACGAGTAAAGAATTTTTTAAATCCATGAATTATTCTTTTTATACTAATGTGTACAGAAGTATGAGTATTTAATAATGAGTACAGAAATTTATTTTTTTGCATTGACTGTATTAAATATCTTCATTATTTACTTCTAGAAGAGATTGTGTGTGTGTGTGTATGTATGTGTGTGTGTAATGATTACTTATAGAAGAAATATATATGGCTAGAAGCTTTTAAGTTTTCAATTTTCAGTATATATTATAAAATATAGTTAAGAAGCAAGTAGAGTAAAAAAAAAAAACCCCTTGAAAATCTAAAACTTTTAAACCAACCATTATGGTATTCATTTTAAAATTAGAATTTAAGGATGATTGAGGAACATTTGTGAGTTTATTGACTTCCTTGGTTTCTTTTTTGTAACTGATAAAACTTGCAGAAATTTGTTTGTAAGTTAAAATAATTCTTTTTCATCATTATTTACTTCCAGATAAAGTGCTAAATTCTTCTTCCATATCTTTAAAAAAAGCCTTGTTTTAGAATTATTTTGCCTTAAAAATGAAGCTTTAAAATTAATTTTTTAAAAAATTCTTTCATTTTGTGTTCAAATTATATATAATAGTGTGAATATTAATTTTCAATAACTTAAAATAATTTTTCATTTATTTGTATATAAAATAATACTTGATTTATTTATTCATTGTATTTAAAGGTATTAGAATGGGGCATTTTCTGATATTTCTATTTCATGATAGAGAAATCGTTTTTCCCTCTGAGAAAATGTAGCCTGTTATCATTTCCAAGTAATATTTTTCCAAATTCTATCTACAATTAGTTTTTAAAAAAATTAAAATAGTATCAAATTTTATGTCAAATCTACAAAGTGTAGTATAATATGCTTGTCTGTTAACTGTTAAAAGCTTTGATTGAACTGGGTTTTAAGTACTTTCTTAAACTAATTCTATATCTAAATAAATATAGATTTTGTGTCTAGAGAGCATTATCAAAATTTAACATTATTTCTACCACTATTGTGTGTGTACCTATTTCAACGAAAGGGTGTCTTTTGAGCCTTTTTGTTTGAATGCAAATAATTGCCAAAATTGTTAGGAGTTCAAATTATTAGTAAAATATTGATAATTTAGGCAATATACTTTAATAAATATGCATCAATATATAATTTATATTATTTAATGAAATTGTGAATTCCACCTTAATTATTCTCCATTCGTGCTTAGTATTAATATTAGTAAACAAAGCATGGTAATTATTTTGTCCATCATAATCTTGCTTGTAATGCGTTCAGTTGAACTATATACATCTTTAAAAATTATATAAAGAGGTCTGTCAGAAGAGGGTCTTATTTGCATCATAAAGAGCTTCATTATTTTCCCATTCTGTTCTTTCTTCACTATCACTTTCAGAATCAATTAGTAATTTTATTATCTTTTGTCTTTGTATTTCAATTATCTTCTTTTTACTAATTGATGAATAATTTTCATAATCACTATCAAATTCTTAATCACTTTTGAAAGAACCATTCAACTCATCATCACTTTTAGATATTTAGCTTTCATCAATAACAGAGCATTCTTCATTTATGGATGTTTTTCTTTTTCCCCTTGAAATTTTGGACATCCTTAGAAATACAAAACACTTATATTGTAAACAGTATTACTAATTACATGCCTGCAATAGTTAACAATATATTTTTCAAATTTCTCTCAAATGAAAACAATTAACTTCTAGAATTTTGAGGAACTAAATGCATTAAACTTTTTTTAAAAAAAGAAAGTCACTGCATTGATCTGAACTAAATTGCAACATGGTGGAAAACAATCAAAAAAACTAAGTTATGCTGCAACTCTTGTGTTTCCCATTATAACTGTAATTGATACTCTTTATTATTATTATTGATATGAAGTTGCAAAATGGGGTTGGTATTTATATGCAAAATGGTTTAAAATTAGGCAATATTATGAAATCCTTAAGGTGCCGAAAGACATCTCATGGTAGGAATAAGTTTATAATATGTGTGCGTATGTATTATAAATTTTGGATGAACTGAAATTTTAATCATTAAATTAATTTAAAAGCTATTGGATGAGAAATCAAAGCATGAATTAGTTTTAAGTTAAAAATTAAAGGTATGTTTTGATACCTCTAGGTAAAAATATTGTTAAACTATAAAAATATGTAGAGTTTCATAGGTAATTAACTTTGAATATGCTTTTATCATACCCATTGAATGAATTATGGGAATTCTAATATTTATAATGTATGTTTTTAAATAAAAATAATTGTTCGCTTTGTACCAAATTTATAATGGTTTGGTATTTTGCGTTTAGCTGTTAAATCCTAAAACTTGAGAATTGAACTGAGTTTTGAATATTTTTCGAAACTATTTATCCAGAGAGTGCTATCAAAAATTAATTTTGTATAAATAGTAATCAAAAAATGTCATGCATCTCAAAAATAATATAAAATTCTTAACGACTGTAAGGTTAACAAAGCCATTTTCCAACATAATACAGGCATTTTTAATTACACACAATCATAGCCAATATTTATTATTTTCTTTATTACCTTTTGATTATTCCCTGTGCAAATATCGCTGCGATTACGCATGACGAAAATTAAAAAAATTATTCAAAGAGTAATTATTGTTGAAAATCTTTATTTTCGTGCTGCGATTAAAATGCCACTTTTACTGAACAAAAGAATATTAGTTACGCCTTTCAAATGCAAGACTGCTATGCATCGATGAACTCTAGTATTCCGCATGTCAGCCACTTCTACTGAAAATCTTCTTTGTAAACGAACTTAGTGTATGTTACATGAGGCATTGAGAACCAGAGTTGACCAACCCGCAATTTTCGTAAAACTGAGTTAGGTATTATACTGAAATGGCAGGCGTTTCTTTTAAAACCAGAAAAAGGGTTGTTTATTTACGCAAGACAGCGACACTTGTTAAATTATTCATATTTATTGTTTATAAAATATACCTTGCAAAAATTGTTATTTTTTTTTCTTCTGAATTCTTGAAATTTGTCATCTTAAGGGAGCATACTTCGGTGAGTTGTTGATAAATGTGTGGTTGAAGAGACTGTCGTCCTCATTATTTGATCACGATTTAAAATTACGAATCGTTCACCCTAAAATTAAATCTCAAATATTTCTAAAGGGAACTACTTATTAAATAAACTGAACTAGTATTGCACACTGATGCAGTTTGTGCAAAACAAGTCACACATTTTAGTTTGAGTCGGATTCGCTGTAACGTAGGATAAAACATTTATTCTACGTTACAGCGAATTTATTTATTACATTTTAGTGACATGTAATTACAAAATGTAAAGTAAAAAAAAATGTAAAATACAAGTCAGGAAGTTAAAATGTGTTCACAAATTAAACTAGGATGTCTCATTAATATTTTAAACTATAAATTAACATCTGATTGATATAATTTAACTAGAATTTATATATTATTTTTTATTATATAAAAACAGCTCTATGTATCTACCTGTCGCAATATTTTACTAATAATCATTCAATTGGAACTGATTTTAAGAACATTTCAATGAAGTGACTTCAAGATAACAGACTCGGAACTTTACCTTTGATCTTTTAAAAAAACACATTTTCGTGCTCTTGAACTCTAGGGCAGTTTTAAAATGAAGATTCCCCCCCCCCCTCTCTTTAAGTATAGTTAAACCTGTTTTCTAAAATTCCGTTGCATTATTTACATTCTATATGATTGAAGCTGGTTGGACAAACATAATCTCGATATATTTGAGATTTCCAAAAATTGTATTGAAATTGTATATCTTCGTTTCTCTGTGAGTAACAATAATACACAGTTATTGAGGATGCTAATTATCTCTTTTTAAAACAATGACACAAATAGATCTCTTCAATCCTGTTGTTTTTTTAGTATTTGGATAGAATAAAAATAATATAACTGTTCCATGCATAAAATTTTTAAAGGATGTTATTCTTGTAAAGACATTTTTATGTAGTTCTTTAAAAATTTAGACACTAGAATGCATTTAAATATGTAAATCGAAAAAAGATCCAATTTTTCAAATGAAGGCTCGAACGAAGCGAGGCAAAATACAAACCTTCAGCTTGTGCCCTGAATGTTTTGATTACTGTGAGCATTCGTCTTGCTAGAATGGTTAATCGAATTTATGCTGCAATTTTTTGGTGAAATAAATGAGGGTGATGTAATTCATTCTCTAGATCAGGGGTTCTCATACTTTTAGCCATTGCGACCCCCTTTTTAGAATGAGAATTTTGGCGACCCCCCAAAGTTTTAGCTCTGTCTAAACCCTAAAACAATAACTAAAAACTACACAAATGGTTAAGTTTTATCCTTAGTATAGCAAGACGGGTATCAGTCATGGTTGGAGGTGTTCAGAGTCAGCTAACGAAGCACGTAAAAGAAAGTACTTTTTCTGCAATTCAATTGGAAGCGTCAACAGATGTGACCAACTGTGCTCAATTTTTGTGCTACATCCGTTATGATTGGGATGATTTTATTCATGAAAACGTATTCTTTTGTAAGTCCCTGCCCAATAATACAACTGGTGAAAGTCTTTATAAGGTGTTCGTTTATGCAACTGAAGCTTTTGAAATTGATTGGAAGAAGTGCGTGTTTCAACTTGTAGTGATGGAGCAAAGGCCTTTACGGTAAAGAAGAGTGGTTTGATTAGGTGGAAATCATTTTTAATACCGAATGCAGGCTGGGTCCACTGCTTTTTACACAGGTAAGCTTTAGCAGCTGTGAACGTGCCAGATGAATTACGACAAGTTTTAAATGAAGTTGTCAAGATAGTGAACTACAGCAAAAGTCTTCCGCTGCAGAGTAGGTTTCTTGAGAAATTGTGTGAAGCGACAGGAGCTTTGCATAAACATCTTCTCTTTCACACTAAAGTACGGTAGCTATCTCGTGGTAATGTGCTGAACGGGCTGCTTGAATTAAAGTCAGAAATGTTGATATTTTTGGTTGATAGTAAACCCAAACTTTCCACTTTTTTTAGTGATGAAAAGTGGTTGGTAAAGCTTGCTTATTTTGCAGACTTCTTCTATCATCTAATTGTTTTGAACTTATCCCTTTAAGAACCAGACAAAACTGTCCTGTATGTTCAAGACAGGATAAATGCGTTTGTAAAAAAACTGTTTGGAACACAAGAGTTAAGAAAGAAGATTTTGAAAATTTTACACTTACTCAAGAGTTCGTAGAGTATATGTCGGGTATTGGCGCCATATCCCTTAATACTTCATCTCTCTTCTTACTAGTATCATCTCATCTCGAAGTTTTGATTTAACAGTTTACAGATTACATTACCGTTAAGGATATGAGTGGGGTTGTGTGAGTGGTCAATCAGTTTAGTGAACAAGCCGTAACAAAAGCTGAGCTAAGTGCCTGTCATCATGATCAACTGATAGAGATTTTAAGTGATCAGTCAGCCAAAGTAACTTTTAACAAAGCTTATCTCGACTAATTTTGGATAGGCATTAAAAAGAAATACCCAGAACTGTCCACTACAGCATTAAAAACTTTGATGCCATTTTCTACATCTTACAACTGTGACAAAGGATTCTCCATAATGGTGAATTTAAAAACAAAATCAAGAAATCGTTAGACACTGGAAAATAACATTGTTTTGTGTGTTCCAAAGCTCATTCCAGATATTAAAAAATTGATTAATTCCAAACAAGCTCATGTATCCCACTAACTAATAGAACACAAGAATCAACTTATATGTGCATTAAAAGCTTTATGTGTATTCTTTTTTTAATAAAAACTGTAGCAATAAATTAATTTTCTTTAAACTTTTCTTCCACATTTCGCACCCCCCCGGGGGTCACGACCCACCATTTGTGAACCCCTGCTCTAGATTAAAGGAAGAACGTTTAATAAAAATCCTAGTATAAATATATATAGTAAAATAAATTTAAAAAAAGTATGATGGAAATATCCATCGTCATTCGAATTTACATATTAAGCTCAGAACTAAATATTCCAAGTCCTTCTCTTCTAAATTTCTCCACTCATTATCGCTTTTATTAGCAAAAAGATCTGAGATTAACAAAATATGCAAGAAACCTTACGTTTCTTCCAACCATAATGAACTGCGGACATTCGCCCTTCTTTTTTTTAAATTTTATTCGCGGACTGAACGCAAAAATGTTCTACGATAAAAAATGGCATTGTTATACTCAATTTTCAGAAAAAGGTGAAATTCATATTTGAAATAAGCATTTTCTTTTTTTAATTCTTAATCCTTTGGATGACTACGCTCAAGAATACTATTATTTAAAAATTTTCGAAAAACCAATAGCTGTTAAGTAGGATTTTTTTCTTTTTTACATTTTATTTTTACCACGTTTTTGTGACAACCAACCATTATTATACTATCTGAAATCTTAAAAAGTTTCTTGAACAGGATTTTTCCCCCCTGCCCGCGAATTCAGATAGAAAAGCATTTACGGTAATTTTTCGACAAAAGTGAATTTTTCAAAAATAATACAAATATGAAAATAAAATTTTCAGTGGGCATTTCCTTCAGTTAAATACAACTTTAAACGGAATTAGAAAAATTTCATGGAAATTGAGAAAAAATATATATTTGCAAATTTACACTGCTTTTAAAATTCATGCGTGATATTATTAAGCTACTGTAATATTAGACGGTTCATTGTAAGGGATTTTCAAATATTTACAGATTTTCAGTATAAAATTTTCCTCTCAGATTAAAATCGGTTTTCAAATCTATATAAAAGGCTATTCTAAACTTCCCAACACAACACAACCCTAATTCAGTAATTTAATCAGGTGCTAACTTAAGAGTCTTATTTTCAAGAGCCAACTCAACAATTTAAACCAATGAAATGGAATTGCTTTTAAGCAAGAATATATATATATATAATCACAAATGTTGTTATAAAAATAATAGAAACATCTTAGATTTTTAAACAATCTTTTATTAGTATGGTGTATGACCGACTTTGGTATGTAATACAGCTTAGATTCGCCTAGGAATCGATTAATACAAGTGTTAAATAGTACTTAGAGGAATATTGTACCATTCTTCCAGGAGATAGTGTGAAAGCTCTGGGAGAGATACTAGTGAAAGATATCGATTCCGTATTGAACGCTCTGAAATAGACCATAATTGTTCAATTATATTGATGTCGGGTGACTGCGGGTCAAGACAACGGCAACGTCGTGATGTTTCGGAGTTCCGCGACGTGACAAAGTGGTCACGAGCACCTCCACATCAGAATTTGGAATAGATACTTTAATTTGTTAGTTTAGGGAAAAGTTAAAATTAATTGAAACTAGTTTAGACGAGCGCAATAAAGCTCTAACGTCATGAAATTTGGTATTTAGCAATTTTTTTGGAAAATAATTAAGTTAATTAAAATAATAGATTTATATTATTTATGGGACTATTGAGAACTTTAATGGAGTTATGTTGCACGTGCCTTCTAATAATGAGTCTGGGCTATTTTACTTATTGTGAGAAAAATAGATAATTCCTGGAAATATCGCGTGTAGCAAATCGTAGCTATCTAGGGCCTGAACAAGTGTAATTTTGGATAATTTAAAACGCCTGATTAGTAACAGAGTTAATGGTTCTCGGCTTTTTAATGGCTGGAAAGTTGACATAAGTATTTTCAATTGCAGCTCTAGGCCTCTTTCGAGAGCTAGACATTGCAGGGTCATAGACTGGTAGTTTAAGTAACTCGTTACGAATCTGGGGTATTTTTTCGAAGAACTTTGTTGATGTTCTTTTGATAAATTCCGAAACAGGTTCAATTTGGAGGTCGTCATGAATAATTTTGTTTCTGACGTACCATGGAGCATTAATTATTCGTCTCAGTTGTACATTTTGTAAAGACTTGCAATTTCTTAATATTTTTGGCTACAGTGGCCCCCCAGATTTGCGAACCAGACATTATAGTTGGTTTTATTATGGCTTTGTAGAGCAGAAACTTGAGCCTAATCGATAGCTTGCTCCGTGGAGAGAAAAAGCTGTAGAGTTTTTTACTCTTGATAATTGCTTTTGTGTGGGCTGCTTTAATATGACTATTAAAGCTTAATTTTGCGTCTAGTAACAACCCTAAGTATTTGTACTCATTTAGAAAGGGGACGGGCTGGCCGAATATTTGGATAGGTACTAGATCGGGCATTTTCGTCTTTTTAGTAAAGAGGAGGCACGCGCATTTAGTTGGATTGACTTTTATCTTCCAGCCCTCGAGCCAGCACTGTAAAACGGTCATGTACTGTTGAATGTTGTGTATGACTGTCTGTGGATTCCTATGCTGTGTGATAATGGCGGTATCGTCTGCGAAAATCGCTAAATGACAATTGCTAGCTCTAGGTAGATCATTAACATAAATGTTAAAAAGAGTTGGGAAGAGTAAACTTCCTTGTGCACAGCTGCTCAGGATTATCTGGGGGAAGAAATTATTATGCTTACTCGTACTTTAAAATTACGTGAAGTTTGGTACGAGCGCAAAATTTTGACAAATTGTGCCCGGGTCAAGACATGTTTAACTTCACCTTTGTGTTCATCAAACCATGATTGGACAAGTATCGCTGCATGGATAGGTGCAGTATCATCCTGGAAAATTGTATCTCTTGCAGAAAACAAAGTTTGCGTTATAGGATGAATCTGATCAGATACAATTTCTATGACATGGCTGCTCATATCAGGACAGATCTACCTCCATGCTTGACAGGTGGAAGGAATCAATCACGATCATATGCTTGCGCATTTGTCCTTATCAATCGACTAGGTTTTGTGAGTGAGATGCCACTATTGACATTTACCGTTATCGTCTGTGACAAGTGATTTGGGAATTTCTTCTACTTATGAAGTAACTAAATGTTCTACTTATGAAGTTGCCTTCTAACTGTAATGGAGACAGTGGAGAATCCAGATGAGTATTGAATTCTGCGGTTACTCTTGCTGTTGCTGTTCGCTTCTTAGACATTATAATCCCTTTTAATACCCGTTAGTCTCCTTCCCTAAGCTTCTCTTTACGTTTACTATTTTGCTTTACGGAGCTTGTCTTGCCGTGCTATGTGCATGCTGGCTTGCCTTTAGACACCGTATCTCTATTTTTTCCTTATAATAGTGTAAATATTGCTATTTATAAGGAAAAAATTGTTGACCATTATTATATTTTAAGGCTTTCGAAGCGCATTCAAAAATATCACTTTTACTCTCTAATGAATATTGAGAGGTAGATAGAAGTGTCATGTTTTCTAATGGCACTATTGACGTTATTTTTTAATTATGACAGATTTAGGATCTAGGCATTGCTTATCTATAAAACTGCGCAATTCAACACATTTTAAATTTTATTAACATAATAAGACTCATTTTAGGTTATTTTTTTATTTTAATAAATATTGCATATGCTTTTATTTATGTCTGAAGCATTCACGTCTGTATCCAATTTTATATAAACAGACAATTTTAATAAACAGTATACAATTTTATATAAACAGATGTACTATAAACATTGTAATAGCAAAGTGGACGTAATAAAACTGCTAAGAACCTGACCAACTATATTTGGCAAATTACTAATTTCTATCATTCTTAGAATTTGCGCTTTTGTTCATATTTAATTGTCAACTGAGGTAATATCATTTTTTAAACACCCCATTCCTTCAAACTGTAATATCTTGTTCCAGACAGATCAAATAAGAGAGTAGCGTAACAACATAATACTTTATTTACATCCTTACATATATACAGAAAAAACCCAACTTGTTATTATCTTGGTTAATATTATCTACAAAAAATTCAAAACAATTGAAAATTTAATCACGAAATAGTTCTTCGACCAAATCGATGAATAAGTCCCCCAAAATGAGCGATGACGTTCTGTTAAGTCTAAACGGTTATTTCAGAAGCCGCTCTAGAAACCCAGCGGTTTTTATCGGGTGGATCCTATCACACGGAGCTTCTCAAAAAGACAGGAACAATTTCTCCTGAATGACGTCTCTCCGAATTCTATTTAGAAGCCTTCCACTGCTCTCCTTTCTTCTACTTTCTCTCTAAACGAAAACCAAAAATACTACATTGCATCTGATCTTCTCATTGGTGAACTTGAATTATCACCCAATATCTACTCAGCAATGCTTCCTCAATAGTCTCCAGTAGATCATGGCAATGTCTGTTAAGGAAGCCTCCTTGCTGCTGACCTCTCTCGAGCACATGTTAGTTATAATTACAGCTAACACCGATTGAAGTCCACCCGAGCTCGACACTTAATGACAACGGTTGCTGGCGGTAGATCGTTTCTTGAAAATTTGTAGAATCTCTTTATTAGGGGAAAAAATAAGTTTCAACATGTAGATGTTTTGACGTTCTTTTCCCTTAAGTAATGGATCTATTTGAAACGATGAGCCACGCAATTCACAGACTGGAAACTTGGGTGTGCAAAAATTGGTTGCGAAGAAACTGCGTCAAAAGTCGCCACTGGTGTGTCGAAAGAGCCTCCAGTTCCAACTATTCTTCTACAAGTTCTCGATCGGTGTCACATGAGTTGGCGATTTTGTGGTCGACAGTACAAAAAATTCTGCGATCTTTTTCGAAAAAGTATCCGTATAAAACCCACGTGGTGCAAATGCTGCAACATCCAAACACTATGAATATGCTTGTCGATTTTTGGCGGGAATGGAAGTTGATGACGAGTGGCCTTGGCAAATTCCATGATCGGATGAAACACAATTTTCTTTAGATGGAACTTTGAATAATCTAAGTTACTGCATATGGGTTGATTCATCTCCTAATATCCTCCACCAACAGCCATTGCATTCTAATTACGTGACTACATGGTGTGGATTCACTGCTGATTTTATCTTCGGAACATTTTCCTTTGAAACTCTCATTCCTCAAGGTCTTAAAAAGTGCTCTGTCACGAGTGCATGTTGCAGTGAACTTCGTTGACAACAGGTCATTCCTGCTTTATAGAAACAGCAGTATTTGCAGACCACTGTCTTCATGCTAGATGTTGCAACACCCCATATTGGACACCAATTCAAAGAACTGCTTGATGCTAACTTTGGCGAGAATTTTGTAATATCCAGAGCTTTTCTAGATACCTGGCTCCTCATTGACCTGAAATAAATCCTTATGATATCTGGTGTGGGTATTCCTAATAGACCGTGTTTGTGGAGGAAAAATTAGGACTTTACCTGAGTTCAAAGCCAGCATTACATACCATGTTGCTGAAATCTCTTGAGAATTTCTTTGCGCTACCATTAAACTCGATATAATGCGCTTTCAACACGTAATAGATGTTAATGGAGAACATATTGAGCACATTCTACAGCCAAATAAATTTTAGTGATTCTCTCAAATTCCTTTTTCTGCCCTTCTTTAGGTGCCACAATTACCCCTGGTGGTCAGAATTTGAATTATATTTTATTGCGGGACACTTCCCCCCCCCATGGTCCATATGTATATGTCCCCATATATGTACCAAATTTCATCAGAATCAGTAAAGTAGAACAGGTTCTATAGAGGTCTGAATAGGGTCACTTTAATTGTAACCACTCTGTATTTAAGTAAAATTGAAACAACTTTTCTCTCATTGAAAAAATGCACTATATGAATTACATGGTAGGTTGTAGCGAAGAGCAATTGAAAACAAATGATATTGTAGATAGATTAATAAATTAACTATTCTCTCTTGTCATCAATATGTCTTTTCTACCTGGGGTTTCTAAATAATTTAACATCTGTGACCTCATATTATCAAAATCCGCTATTAAATAAAATTATTCGAGCTTGATAAAGAACGTATATATAAAAAAATTCTGTTAATAATATTTCTTCTTCGCTGCACCAGAAAATGGTTTATTATAATTTCTAAAACATAATACAATCTTAAGCAAGTATTTTTTTAATAAAAAAAGGCACGCTGCTTTTTTTAAAACTGGACAATAAAAACTATCTCCTTTTTCTGCTGCCATCTATTGACAAATTTTCAAACATGAAATCAATAATAAGAATAATTTTTCATTAATTAAAATGAAAAAACTTGTTTGTGAATTCAAGATTTCTTTAATGAATAAAAATGATACTAGAAATATTTGTATAATTATGCAATGCTACAATTAATTGTTCGAATTCTTTATATATTTAAATTTAAACAGTGCTGACCCAAGCGAATGTGACACTGCTTATTTTCATACAAACGCAGTATAGGTATTGTTTTGTTTCTCATTATTCAAATATTGATAAGCAACAAGAATCAATAAGAATTAATCATTGGAATCTGTTATTCATTCATAAGTTATAGTTCAAAGTAAATAAAACAAAATATTTTATTAAATGGGTAATAAACTTCATTTTTTTCAAAAAAAATCAAATTTAGGACATAATTAGGAGTTAGTAGTTAAATTAAAGATATACTTTAGAATTTAACCCAGAATAATATTTAGAAATAAAGCTTTTCTTATTTTACTATAACCTGTAGTGTTAAAGATTCTTATAAATCAAATTTAGATTCATGCACTCACAGCTCTCCCATTCCGTAAACCCATACGAACACACTGTTATCCGTTCTATTCTTTGAAGAGCAAGATATGAAATTGAACTCTGAGCTCATCGCTCTTTACTTAAAATACCTTTTTAAAAAGTTAGAAATAATTTATATTTTTATATGATATGAAGTAAATTACTTTTAGATATTCACAGTGTCAGATCTTATTCATGCACGCTTGTCATTTTTTTTTTTTGCATGAATTATATTTTATAAATTCTTATTCCAACTCCTTCTCATAAGTTTAAAGAAAAGAAGAAAAGATGTATAAATTGACAAAAATTATTATTTTTTAAAGTATATTTATTCATATTTTAACTTTGTAACATGTTTTAGCAATACTTAATTTTCAAATCACGAGCATATGTTTTAACCAATGAGATGGTTAAATTTTTATTAAATATTCCCTTTTTCTTTTTTCAAACGAGACGAGAAGACTTTTTTCAAACAAAGAGCAAATAGAATATAAAACTAGTGTATTGTATTTATAGTGAATAATCTGTTTCGGTAAAAGTTTTGTGAAAACACTGATAAACACCTAATTTGATCAGCAAAAAGAAAAAAAAAAGGAAAAATCTCTGATGTTTTAGAAGCTGTAAAAGCATGCTTTAGGAAAATCCTTTGTTAAAAAAAAGCAATATTTAAGAGAAAAGGCTCATTTTAATTATCGCTAAACCAGTTAATAAGGATAACCATTCAATCAACTCGTGGAAACATCTAAATTAAAATTGGTGATCGTTTCATCTACAAAATTTTTCAATCACTTGACTTTTTTTCCATTTATTTACCTTTTACCATATGAATGACGCTGTATGGCCAGGATTGGCTCTTGAGCCAAAAAAACCGAATCAACCAACCAACCAACCATTTATTTACCTATTACTATCTATAAGAATATTTCTTTCCGTCCAGCCGCAAATAAAAAAAATGTTACATTAATTTTTAGTTGGTTTTTATAACAGGAAGTCCATAAACAAAAGTTAACCTGAACTCATTTAATGTTGAATTCATTTGAAAAACGTTCGGAACAGCCCGGAGAAAACTTTTTTGTTGCTTTTCTCCGACAACAATGTAGTGTTCAAGTTAAGCACTACGACAAATCTTATTATTACCCAGAAACTTCATATGAATGTGCTTTATACTTTCGTTTCCTAATGCAAATGAAAAAAAATTTCTCCTTCGTTGTCATCATCCTTTGAACTCTTTCATCAACGATTTTTTTTCAATCGTTTTGACTATTCAAGATTTAGTTTATTCTCTCCCGCCCTCTGCTCATTACGATACATAGCTCTTTCTGCTCAATCATAGATAAAATAAAATTCACAGTAAGATTTCATCAAGGGAAGTCTATGAAAAGAAGTTTCCCTCCTGAATTCATTTGTATTTAAATAATTGTTTCATAGTTTGCAATTTTACAGTGTCGAATTCACTTTAAAAGCGAAAAAAAGATAGCAGGCACCTGAATTTTTTTTAGTTTAATAAGCCGTTAATTGATTAACATAATTTAATTTGATAGAGAAGAGTTAATTTGATTTGATAAAAAGAAAATTGAACTAGTCACCCCCCCCCCAATGGCGGCTTGTCCATTAACATTGCATAGTTCTAACACTCACTGAACTTATTTTAAAGTTTTCTTTTCTTTTTTTTTCTCACTCTGAAACAGTTATGCTCTTTCCTTACTTTATAACTAGTCCGATGATCTGTGAAAATGAAAAATAAATAAACAAAATAGGAAATTAGCCAAAAAAGAGAGAGAGAGAGAAAGAGAAATGCAGGTCCGAGCGATTCGTTGTGAAAAATAATAAATGATGGTATATCACCAAGTTGAAATATACGAGATTCCAAGGAATGACGAGAAGTTTGTCCTTTTAAACAGTTTATTTGTAACAGCAAACTTAACAAGATTTAACAACGCACATATTCTAAATAAAGACATGTAAACAATTAATCCGAGTAAATATTAATTTCTAATTATATTCCGAGACAAGGTATATTCGGTAAGCCATTCTAGAAGCTACCGTCATGAAAAAAAAAAAACCATATTACACGCGCACACTCACAGATGAGAGCCGCAACTTTTACATGCATATACACATACTTACGATACCACGTGGGTTTAGCGGTTAGCTCCGCCCACATATCAAGTGATTAAATTCGTTTCCAACAACCTGCCCCCGGATGAACCAAGGGGGGTTCATAAAAAATCCGAGTAAATATTCTTGCATAACATGAAAGTTACCTGGTAAAACATATGCACTATTAAAGAAACATGAAAACATACAAGTATATCAATTAACTAAAATTGTACAATATAATATTCAGATTTATGGCAGTTAATATTCAAGAAATTAGGCATAAAGTTAAGAGTTCATGAATACAATTTATACACTTTAGTCCAGTATTTCCAAATTATACAACAGTTGTACAGGTCGCCTGATAGTTGCAGACTCAGTTTTTAATTTGCAAGCCCTCACCTTGCCATCTCTTCCAGGAAATAATTCAAGTATTTTTCCTAGTTTCCAAAAATTACGAGGTAAATGATCATCTTTAATTAAGACTACATCGTTAACCTTAAATTGAGAGCAGTTTTTAGCTAAACTTGAATGGGCCGATCTTAAATTTAGTAAATATTCATTTTTCCACCTGGTCCAAAAAGATCTCATTAATTTTTCACGATAATTAAAAGTTTTAATGAAATATTTCCTAGAAGAAAGATTTGAATCAAGGTGAAGTTTTACAGAGGGCAATGATGTTATTCTCCTTCCTAGAATGAAATGAGCTGGAGTTAAGGCAGTTGGTTCCTCCGAATCACTACTTACGTAGGTGATTGGTCGAGAGTTGATCATGCCTTCTATTTCAATAAGCACTGTTAACAATTGATCAATAGTGAGACACGATTTTCCAAGAGATTTACGTAAGGCAGTTTTGACAGTACGAACCATTCGTTCGTAGAATCCACCCCACCAGGCGGCTCTTTCCACTATAAATTGCCATTTAATACCGTTTTTAGAGTAGAAGTCTTGCACATCAGGATGATTAATCACTTTCCAAATTAATTTAATCTCCAATTCTGCTCGTTTAAACGTGCGAGCATTATCAGAAATCACCACAGAACACAAACCACGTCGAGAAATGAAACGACGGAATGCGAGGAGGAAAGTGTCCGTAGTCATGTCACCAACTAATTCGAGATGAACACTTCTTGTCACAGCACAAGTTATCAGCAAAATATACTGCTTTACACTGGAGTCTTTCACGAATAGGGGACCTGCAAAATCAAGTCCTACCATAGTAAAGGGAGCTGACTGTTCCACTCGAATATCTGGAAGGGGCGCAATCACTTGACTTCCTGGTGAAGAATTAAATCTTCGACAAATAGTGCACTTTCCTAGAAGGGATTTGATAGTTTGTCTGGCCTTTAAAATCCAGTATTTCTCTCGTACTTGCACTAAAGTATGGGACACACCAGAATGAAAAACTCTTTTATGGGATTCCCAAATTAATAATTCAGTTAACTTAGCCTTGGAAGGGAGAATAACAGGATGCTTTTCATAGGGAGATAAATACGATGATTTTCCTAGTCTTCCTGTAACTCGTAGGATACCATTGCTATCAAGAAAAGGGTTTAAGCATAATAATTTTGAGTCTTTAGGCAAAGGTTTATTGTTCTTCAAACAGGTTATTTCACTGGAGTAAGAATCATTTTGAACTATTCTTACCCAATACAGTTCAGCGTACAAAAGTTCGTCAGATGTAAGAGGACCTTTTTCTGTGCTTTTCTTTTTGGATAAATTTACAAAACGCAATACCCAAGCAGTCACTCTTAACATTTTTAGCAAGCAGCTAAAATTTCCTGGATCCATAAGTTTTTCGTAAGCTATAACAGAGCTAACTATAACGCAGGATTTAGATTCAGATATGATTTCAGGATCTTTTGAGTCGTATTCAAATTCTTTTGCTTTAGGCCAAAGATTTTCCGCTTCTTTTAACCATTCAGGACCATGCCACCATTTATTAGAGATTATCAAATCCTTACTGGCTAGTCCTCTGGTCAATAGGTCGGCTGGGTTATGTTTCCCACTACAATGCTTCCAAGAAATGGGATCGGTAATTTCCTGAATTTCTATTACTCTATTAGCAACGAATTGTTTGTATTTGGATGCTGAACCTTTAATCCAGTGGAGAACAATTGTCGAGTCACTCCACAATACAAATTTTTTTATATCCTGGAAAATTCCCTTAAGATATTTCACCATACGAGAAGCGATTATAGCACCCATTAGCTCAAGACGAGGGAGAGTTAACTTTTTAATTGGAGCTACCCTAGATTTCGACATTACAAAACTAGTCTCAAAATTTCCGTTAGAGGTTTTGTACCTCAAGTAAGCCACAGCTCCATAACATTTTAAGGAAGAGTCAGAAAAAACATGAAGTTGAATATCTTGATTATTTATAGCATCTTGGTTAGGGAAATAGTATCGAGGGATCTTTAAATTCTGCAAATCTTTAATTTCGTTACACCAATTTTGGAAACTCTCTTTAATTTGTCCATTAAAAACTTCATCCCATTCAATACCAAGTTGCCATAATTCTTGTAGTTGACATTTTATACGGATTGAAAACGGTGATATAAATCCGATAGGATCAAATAATTTGGCCGCCGTATGAAGCACATTTCTTTTCGTGCATTCATTATCATTTAAATCTGACAACAGGGATTGCAAATTAAGTCCTATTGTATCATCTAAATTGTTCCATACAAGCCCTAATATTTTAAGGGGAGAATCAGTGTTTTCATTGATTTCAATATCGGAATTAGTATTTCGCCATTCTTCTTTTAATTGTTTAGAATTACAGTCGAATTTTCTCATATTCATGCTTGCGTCTTTTAATATTGAAACAGCATCGGAAGACAATGCAAGAGCTTCTTCAACCGTGGAACTCCCGTAAAGAGATCATCTACGAACAATGATTCATTAAGCATTTTATAAGCGAGAGGATATTTATCTTTGTACTCTTTAATATGCGTTTTAATAGTAGCAGCCAAAACAAAGGGTGAACAAGTAACACCGAAACAATGTCTATTAAAATGATACAAAGTTATTGGTAGCGTTTGGTCACAGTTTTTATAATAAAAGAAACATAAATAATTTCTATCCGATTCAGAGACTTCAATTTGCAAAAAGGCACGCGCAATATCTCCACAAAAAGCAACCTTATGTTCCCTAAATTTTAATATAACATCAATTAGATTAGGATTCAAATTTTCTCCTGAAGCAAGACATTCGTTTAAACTTATGTTCGTCCCGATTTTACTACTGGCGTCATAAACTATTCTTGTTTTTGTGCTGGAAGAACTTTCTTTTAATACTTCTCTATGAGGCATTACATAACCAACAGAACAATCATCAGAACACATTTCTATAATTCCTGCCTTAACTTGTTCTTTCATCACTGCATTATATTTTTCGAACAAGGATTCATCGCGAATAAATCTTTTTTGTAAACTAGAAAATCTCTTAAAAGCAACATCTAGATTATTGCTAAGATTATATTTTAATTCTTGCGATTTCCACTGCAACGGGCATTCATAACGTTTATTTTTTATCTTTAATTCCTTTCCGAAGTTGGATAAAATATCCGAAGGTTTCACTTCCTGTGACTCATCTTTTAACAAAAAAGAATCTATATGCCACAGCGAGGATAAATCGTTTTCAATTATATTACAAGAGAGGTTGAAAACAGAAGTATGATTTTTTATTGCTTCATGAGGATTAAACATTTGCCCAATTAACGTATCGCCAAATATTGTGGGTTGAATGAAAAGATTCTTGTTTATCTTCCTTGCTTCACCAGACATTGCATTACACAAGAAATCGGCGCCTAGGAGAATTTGAATCGGTGTTTTGGATTCCTCGTACGAATCGGCGATAAAACAGCCAGCTGGGAGAATGTTTTCTAAATGTCTGGGATTAATGTTCGAATAGATATTAGCGGCGGTTATTTCATCTGATGCCAAAGCTTCTATTTTGATGGATTTATAGGGAGGATATAAACTAGTTAATTTTAGAGTCACTACATCACAAATTTTTTCCATAGGTTCTTGTTTTGAGAAGGTATATATCAAAAGTTTCTCTTTTCGTATCGTTTTCAAATTTAAAGATTGCTTTAAATCATTGCGAATGAAAGTTTTCATAGATCCTGAATCAAACAATATTCTAGCAATTAACTTTCGAGAATCATTACCTTGAACTTCGACTTTAGCTGTTTGTAGCAACGTTACATAATTGCCGGGTTTATTTTCAGGGTTCAAAACAGAAGTCATGATTACCTGCTTTTCGTCGGTTTCTACTTTAGATTCGCAATTAGAGGGATTTTTATTTTTGTTTTTCGGGCAAAATAAAGCATTATGTTGCGAACTCTGACAAGTTTCGCAAGGAGTAATTTTAACTTTACATTGGGACATCAAATGTTTATACATCATACAACGATAACAAAAACCTTCTTTCTTTAATTTGTAACGTTTTTGCTCATTTGTTAAAGATTTACATTTTAATGCAGGGTGCGAATCACAAGAACAAAAGATACACACATTTTTGACAACTGTGTTTAAAGCAGCAGATGAAGGAGTATTATTTTTAAATTTATTAGACTGTTCCTGAGAATAGGAATTTCGGGAATATTGCTTAGAATATTCTGGAAATTTATGAGCACGACCGGCGACAATATTCGCAGATTCTCGAGATTCAATCTCAAATTTTATGAACTTCATTAGTTCTTTTACATCACCAGTTTTATCAGGATCTCTTTTGCGATGATATTCTATAACTAAATCTTGGGGCATTTGCTTCAATAAAATTGGAATCAATAAATGTCCGTAATTTTCTGAATCAATTTCCATCGCATTTAAATTTCTAATACTTATTTCGCTTTCGTCATGTAACCTTCTTAAGCCTCTGATATTAAAGGAGGATTTGACTGGTTCAATTTCTAATAGCCTATTTATAAAATGACTAATCAAACGGTCCTTTTTCCCATATCTATCTTCCAGAAGATCCAAACATGCTTTATAATTTTTTTCTGTTAGGGAAAACCCAGAAACAGTTTTAAGGGCCTCTCCGGACAAAAAGGATTTCAAATAAATAAATTTGTCGACATTACTTAAAGATTCATTGCTGTCAACCGCGCTCTTAAAGCTGTTAAAAAATTCCAAAAAGGTGCTGGGATCTCCACTAAATGTGGAAATTCTTAATTTTGGCAAATTAATAGAAATTGCAGAATGGTTAGTTTCTACATTAACTGGACCATGAAATGAGGGAGATGAATCAGGTAGTTGTTCGGTTCTAGTTTCAATTTTACATTTAATTTGAAACTTAACTTCATTTAGCTTTTCATCATAATCAAAGGAGCTCTGAATATCAGTTTCGAAAGCTTCCTTATCAGTTATTAATTCTTCGATTTTACTATTTAAAGATTTAAGTTCTTTAAGTTTTTCCTCGACATTTAGTAAGTGCTGCGAAAGCTTATTTCGATCGCTTTCATTTCTTACATTACATATTTCTAGAAACGGGTAAATAACAGTCATGAGTTTCGTACTGGCAGTACGAACGTTTTTCCTTTTACTTTTCAATTTGTCGATAGTCTCCATCTTTAGCAAATAAAATTGGTACAGTACCTCTATTCCGGTCCGAGTTTATTCCTAATCCAAGAGAATTAATCCAAATTCTAATCCGACATCACAAGTAAGATTTTTGATTATCCAAAAGCATATTCCCGGGTTTCGGCACCATGAAAAATAATAAATGATGGTATATCACCAAGTTGAAATATACGAGA
>JAOUZG010047196.1:2767911-2814133 GCA_026289955.1 Argiope argentata
ACTACTCAAACATATTTTTCTCTTTTTTACATAAAAGGAAGATATTTCATACCGCAGAAAAGACAATATTATAGGTTTAAAATCTTAAGTAATATTTAAAAACTAATTTTAAATATTTATTATTATTTAAAATATTAAGTAATATTTAAATAAAAATTTGAAGTAATATTTTTAGATATTAACCACTAATTTTATTTTCATTTAAATAAAGAAGTCATCAGGTGCCACTGGTTATCAAAGCTTTAACGATCGAAATATTAAAAAAAAATAGAAAAGCAAAATTTTTCTATGATTTTTGATAAGTTTTTTGAATAGTTACATAATTACTGCAGTGATTGAGTGAGGACGTACTATGTAATGTATTTATATAATTTAAGGTACAAAACAAATCTCAGAGAATAAATATTTCGGAAAAACTCACACATATAGCTTTAACTCATAAAAAATATGAATGCTTTCAAGAACGTGCAAGATATTTAAAAATATTGCCTACAATTTAAATGTGTTCCGAAATTGTCTCACAAAGCACTATTAATTTTTCCCAATTTTTAATTATGTGTTCCAAACAGTATACAATTATTTAAAAAATAAAGTTTATTACTTTTTTGTTTCTTTCTAAATGGAAGTTCATTTATTCATGCCGCTTCGAGTACACTCATTAACTAACGCAAGTAATAGTAAGAGAAAATGGAAGAATTTATTATCCTGTTACCATGCCTCCACGGAAGTAGTTTAAAGCTTGAGATGTTCTTTTGTATTATAATGATTGAAAAATGATACTCATTTTAATGTCAGTGACACTAATAAACACAAAATGTAGTGCAACGTTCATCGAATTGTGATCCTTGATGAATATCGATTAATACGATGAAATGAATTTACAATGAATTCTTTTACTAAGTTTGATTTAATGAGGCAGTTAAACTTTCTCTTTTCTTTTTTTATATCTTTTTCAATTTTCTAAAATTTTGAATTTTTTTCCTTCTTTATATACAATTCCAAGAAATAGAATGTAGTTAGTAATTGTTGTTGCCAATCCCCACGGCCTGACTTAGTCAGACCGAATCCAAAAATTCGTCAACAAGACGAAAGTCAATGACGAGGAAGGGAGAAGAATAAATTTCTCCCCTAAGAAGTCCTAAGCAGTCTAAAATATGTTCAGCAGAGGCCTGATATTGGTGGCATTTCGGGCAAAGAGGGTAAGATTTTTCACCCTGAGAAAGGAAAAGACATTTAACCCTCTATGAGCCGAATGTTTGTTTTAACTCAAAAAAAAATATGTGGGAACGAAAAATCAGAAATTATAAAACTATATATTCAAATGAAAACAAATTTTCCCGTTTAAACAATTTTATTGTGTTATAATCATTATGCGACTTTCAAGTCACTTCGACTTATAAAATTTGCACTTCTGTGTTTAATTGCTCATATGTGAAAGTCCATAAAACTATTTGCATTTGGTGTAAGGCATAAATGTGCATTGCACTTTGAATATTTTATATTTGGTATTCCTTTGCATCCAGGCTTCTTACAACGTCCTCTGCTTTCCGAAAATGGTTTCGCGTAGTTTTACTGCCAGCAGTTTGCTCAGCAATTATTTTGCTATTTCGGGTTGATGAGCCTAGAAATTGTCATGGATACTAGTATTGGTTATGTTTGCAACGTCATAGAGTTGCGATTTATTCACCATCTCATGAAAAAAGCTATAATTATTTTGTAATATGTCGATAGATTAAAATGTGACCTGAAAGTTACACGGGCCCATAGAGGGTTAAGTTGGCCACTGGCAAGGTGCGACGGGCAAGTGTTGGTTTTTCTATCACAAAGTAGAATTAAGGACTAACCCGGCTTATTGGCTTAATATATATTTCAAAGAAAAATAAAAATCCATTTTAATAAATTGACTTTAATATAGAGACTTTACTTAATTATCGATTACTAATGATTTTTAAATTTATTCTTTTCAGGACTCTTGCTGCCGTAAAATTTTTGGTAGAGAAATACAGTAATCATATTTTATGCGAGAAAGATGAGAACGGTCACACTGCAGCTCACTGGGCATGTTTAGGCGGTCATTTTAACATTGTTCAGTATATGGTAGATATAGGAGTGTCTGTTAATATTCCTAGTTCAAGTCACATTGGTGCCTATCCCATTCATTGGGCATGTGTAGAAGGACATGTATCTATAGTAGACCTTCTTCTTCGGGTAAGTTGACTGTATTGAACTTGCTATTGCTGCTAATATGTTTTGTATAGTATCTTGTTTTTCATAAATTCCTTGATATGAAACTTACAATGAACTGAAATTTAATTATTGCAACTGTCTACACTCATGTACATAAATTAAAGGTAATTCAGAGTCACGTGGGAATCGAACTCTAAAATACATATATCACCCGTAAAATGACTACACACAGCTTCAAAAATCGTATGCTAATTTCGAGAAACCACCAGATGACACCAATAGTACTGTACAATGACGAGAGTGTTAGAGAGTGATGTATAAGGAATGTAGGCAAAGAAGTAAAATTGTTTGCAAGTATTTTCTAAGCTTTTCAGTGCAATAACGGATAATTAAGACACAAATGACGCGTTTAAAGGAATTTTTACGTGGTAGAATTATCGGCCGTCTGGAATATGGATATCGAAGTATCGAAGGAACATAAAATCATCCAGAGTATCATCTTCAGGCTTTGGCAACGATTCCAAGCTGATGTAAGTGTGAGTAGACGTTGCATCACAGGTCTCCCCCGAGTTACAACACCAGATGAGGACCGATATTTGGCAGTTACTGTTTAAAGAAACAGACAGAGAACAACATCAGACCTTTCTCGTCAACTCTCTTCAGCCACTGGTACGACAGTTTCACGGCAGACCATTTACAGAAGCTTAAGGCAAATTGATCTATATGCTCGTAGACCTGTTAGATGTGTTCACTTACTGCAACTCACTGTCATCTGTGGTTAGCCTGGAGAAGAGAGCATGCATTGTGGACACCGCAAAAGTGGGCTTGCGTGATGTTTTGGGGGGAGTCCAGGTTTAGTTAGCAGTCTGATTCTCGCCAGATTTTCATATGGAGAGCACCAGGTAACCTTTATCACCAAGAGAACATCATTGAACGATACCGTTATGGTGGTGCAGGATTGCTCGTTTCGGGAGGAATTATTCTGGGTTCTAGATCTGACCTGCATGTTCAAATTGGAACCATGACAGGCCAAATCTATCGAAACGTCATTCTGGAACAACATGTACGTTTGTTTCGGGCACCATGGGCGTAGAATTTGTGTTTATGAATGACAACACCAGTCCTCATCGTGCAAACGTTATAAACGAATGCTTTCGATCAGAAGATATCATCCATACGGACTGGCCAGTGTTCTCATCGAACTTGAATGCAGTAGAGAATGTGTGGCACATGCTTGGCGAATAAGTTGAGGCCCGTCAATCACCTTCTACATTTCTATCGTAACTTCTGAGAGCATTGCTTGATGTGTAATGTAATATGTGTAATGTAATCAATGTAATATTCCCCAAGGCATTGTACAGACTGTATCGCATTGTCTGGGAGACGTGGTATGTATTAAACATTATACCAACAAAATAATATAATAGATTATTTTGTAATTTACTCCATGGAGCAAAACATCGCGTTTTTTTAATATCAAACATATAGCATCTTTTTTGCTCTTTACCTTTTGTTTAATAAATATGCTTTACAAATAAGTCCCATTTGTTTTGCTTCTGACTCTTTATTTTCCTGAACTTGCCTTTTCTTTAATTTTTGGACATGAGTATAATTACAACAGATTCTTTAATGATGTTTGCTTGTTTTTAGAGATGTGGAATTGCGACTTCCACATAGCCAGGCAAAACCAGTTTTCAGTTGCTACTTCTGACTAAGAACTTTTAAAATTCTCTGAACTGTTTGGTAGCAAAAGACATAAAGAGGCTGCTACCGAGAATTATTTTAAAAATTGAACCAGGAAAACAAAGACTCAAATCTGCGCAGTACAGAAAGTGGCAGAAGAAAAAAATGAATCACTAGTAATTACCGAATTTTTTCAAATATTCCTAAAATGACATATCATACTATCAACAGCAAACAGGAATGGTACTGCTTCAGATTTATTGCTGGAAACAAACTGCTCGCAAAGCTGATTACTTATTTGAAAGATCCTAAATTATTCAAACTACTAATCAGCTGTAATTATGTGGAGCCTTTATTGAATTTTTAACCTTTACAAGCAGAGTTTAATGAATATATATAACATCAAAATTCAGTTTTACGTAATGAACAAATGGAAATAGACATTAAAAGTACCACGTAACGATGAAAGAATAAAAAGATATATTTGTGGTTGATTTTTTTAAAATTTCAAAGCAAAGACGTGTAAGTTTGGCTCTATAATTATGAAAAAATTAATAAGCAAACTACAGTAAATAATGCACACGCTTTATAAGTAAATATTTTTAAAGAGTTGTATCATTTCATTATAGCATTGCAAATAATTTAAATGTTAACACGCATTTATTGCAAAATTGTGGCTCCATATTTTGTTGGATAAATATTATATTTTAACTAGAAACAAACAAAAGCATTTCCTCATACACATATTCTCCTAAAATATATAAATATGTAATGTCTCACTTTTTTATTTTCTAACTGTCTGTTAGCCGTATTGTAAATAACACATCGATAAACAAAATGAAACAAAGTAGAAAAAGCGTTTATATATTGTATAAGTATCAATGAGACAAGGAGAATCATGATGAATTTTCCTATGACACGCCATATATAAGCAGTGAGAATAAGTAGGTCGTTCACCATGATTTAGGAAATGCAGCTTAGAAAATTCATTTTACCTATGATATCACTCTGCATTCATCCATTTTCCTCTATGACAACACTCTGCGAATAAGAATTATTTAAAGATGAATTTGTATTTTCATATTTTTTTCGTAACAATAAAATTATAATTCTTTTCTATATGGGAATTCGAATTTAAGATTGCTAAATTTTAATAATCACAATAATCAATGATATTCTAGTTCTAACTACATGAAAAAAGTAGAAACACGCAAGATTTTTTTATATGAATGAACAACATTGAATTTTTTCAGAACAATTTAAAGGAACTACACTTAAAGGTCTATTTACAAATAGATAATTATATCTGAAACTTAAAACAAAAGGAAATATAAGTCAATTACAATTAAATAATTTTTTGACTACATCATACTTTGTGAAAAATAGTAGACTGACACTTTTAAATAGTGCAAATTAAAGTATCTCTAAAAGAGAATTCTTCCCCCCATTGATTTTGATTATTCTGAAAGATTCGGTTTGGCTAAATTTTCGGTTCGTATAAAGTTTGACATTTTTTCTTTGGTAAAAATATTTTCATACAACATTCTATGCTCTCCGATGCTCAGCAACTGATTCAAACTGCATACCTTTCCCATAAACACAGTGATCCTTGCCATATGTTCTCTATAATGTTAATGCCCAGGATTTTTCAGGCCAGGACAAAGCCTGAATATTATTTGTTGCAATTCAGTTTTTAATTCTGTCAATTGATGTTCCATATTGAAACATCCTGTCATCCCTTTCATGCCATAGGTAAGGAGTTGTGAATTCAAGACTTGAATATTATCTGAGTGTTTCTGCCTGCTTTTCATAATTTCTAAGGTTTGTTCTTCCTCACCAACCAACTACGAAACCTACCATTAAACTCTCTTCCATCTGTTGGATGAAATTAGTCTTTTCTTCATTAATAAGATAATGCTCATAGTAGCCATCTGGGTCGTTGAAATATTTTTTTATCGTCAGAAAATAATAACAAAAGTCATTCTGACCTGCATAGGGCAATCGGTGTACAATTTGCCTTTCAGCCCTTTAGTTTGCTGATTCCTTTCTTTGAATATGAACTTTTTGGAGTTTTTCAAGCATTTGTAAAAATTTCTTCTTGAAAAGTGTCTGATGCCTTCATTATTTTCAGTTTTGGGAACACTTCAACCCTTTTTTCCCCCAGTTCTCAAATAGTTTTTCTTTCAACTTGTTGCATCAGATTTTAAGGTCTGGCAGTCTTCTCTTTTGGTCCCCTGACTGCTAACTTTTTATGAAATTCGGAAGAATTTTTGGACTGATATGTAGCTGGCGTGCAATAGCTTTCGATGTCTTTCCATCATTTTTGGAGACGATAATTTTGAATTTTTGAAACCCACTTAAAGGTTTTCCTCTGGACCATCTAAAAAAGATGAAAACGGCGACTTTCAATAAAATAGTATGTTTTTATTAACAAAAACAATTGAAAAAAAATGGAACATCAAATGAATGTTAATGGCAAAGGTCTTTTTTCCATAAAAGGTATTGCTTAGAGAAATGTTATAATAATTAGGACGCCAAACGTTACAATGTGTTATACCCCTGTTAACAACTTCAATAAAAGTTTAGCACCTTTTTCTATTTTCCGAGATAATGTCACTTATACTTATTTTTCAAAATTTCACTTAACCTGTAACTTCACTAGAAGAAGAAAAAAGTTCTTCGGTGACTTATTTAAATGAATTTATAAACTTCGATATCAAGTTGTTATATGCTACATCTTTCATTTTCTAGGCTCTAAATATTCTCTGGTAGGCAAAAATATATTTTCACTCAATCAACCAAAAGAGGCAATTGACTTACTTTTCTCGTGAAGCCCCAGTTTCAACTGTAATTTGATAAAGAATTCTTGCTTAAATTTCTGAAAAGATGTATTAGATATATACTTTCTAATGTTTCCTTTAATTATATATATTAATAAATGTACAACAATTTTAAATTATTTACATATTTAATGTACACCCTGTATGAATTTATAAATATCATGTTATTTTCTAGAATGGAGTTCCCATGGACATCTGTGATATGAATGGTTGTACTCCCCTTATAACCGCTTGTCAGCACGGGAACAGTCACCTGGTTTGTTACCTCCTTGGACGTGGTGCAAATAAAACTATCTGTGATCGAAATGGCGACACTGCTTTGCATTGGGCCTCTTATAAAGGTAATAGTTCCGTATAATTCATATAACACCATAGAATTCCGTATAACACCATAGAATAATCTCATATTGATATTCAGATATCGATACAAACTAGTAAGCATAAAATTCAAGCCATCGGAAGTAAGGTCTGTTGGAGTTAGGATCTCTATCAGATTTCAGAATGAGGATAACTATCTCTCTCAGATTTCAGAATGAGGATCCGACTTCGAAGATATCCGAGTTAACAGGAGTGTCTTAGGCATTTGTTTATTCAAGAGTTAGAATTGTTTATCGGTATTAGATAGTAATTTGATTATCTATTTCCATTCCTTCGAACCCAAAAGCTTTACCCTTCTTAAGGCTACTATTACCTATACTAAGGCTACTACTACTTTTCTTAAACCTTAAGTGGAGTTCTTGATCCATAAATCAGTAATCCTCAAGAAGAGAGAGGTGTTAAAGAGTTGAAAAAATGCTAAAAAATTTTGATCAATAGTGGAGAAAATGATTACGACATCGATGACTTAAGAATAATCAAAAACGAGATCTAGAATTTAAAAAAAGTCGTGGAAAGAATTTTTCACTTTGAGAGTTCGTAAGCAACTTCGACTGGAGAATCTGTATCGCTACAAAAAAATAAGGTCTTTCTTTTGATAAGGACATATTAATCTGATATTTTAGCAAGTTTTATTAGTTATATGTTTTGTATAGTCAGGGTCATTTTGATATCCACTCATCTTACCAAGAAATTCTATTCTATAACAGAAATATGATAAATTATACCTTAATTTTATTTAGCAATTTACAATAGCTCTTTTACTTATAATAGCCCTATATTTTAATATTTTGTAATAGTTCCTTAATTTAATAGCTGTAACATAGAATTGGGAAAACAAATTTTGACCACTATTTCGCATTTTTAAAAGGATTAATTGAAGAAAAGAGTGTGAATTATAGTTTTTCAAAATCTTTTCATTTAATAAGAGTTCAGAAAAGCTAAATGCTGAAGTAGGTTCCATTTTTTATGTCTATTTATTTTTGCTAATTTTTCACTATTTGCCTGTCTATGCTATGTGAAATTATCATTGATTTTATTATTATAAACTTCGAATATTTGTCTCAGAATTTGTTCAGAATCATTTGATGTTTTAAGATAGTTTCTTCAACCTGATTGTTTAGTATCAGTTTAGCATTTTGAAAATCTTTCGATGATATGGTGAAACAAGATATTTAACTATAATCTGTTATTACAATTTAATATGTTGCATTCAATGTGTTTTTAAAGGAATTTTCATTAAAGATAGATTTTTAATGTTGGCGTCTTGGAAAAGACGTCCCTTCCAACAGTTTCGTAGTTAGCAATGCAATTTGCTAACTACGAAAAACTTTTGCTACTAAACGCAATTTGCTATTAACTCCTTCTTTTGGTAAAACAGGCTTGTAAAGCATAATTTTAAATCTTTTATAATTATTAATAAATCTAAATTATTAGAATTATTCTAAATATGAAGTTTCTTTTCAGGATAAACGAAAATAAGTAGTTTTTTCTTCAATTTTTTATTTAAAAAAGCCTTCATCTTGATAAAACTTATTTTTCGTATAGCTTCATCATATTGTTGTTGCAAATCTATACAAAAATCAGTGTAATTACTCAATTCATGAACTGTTACGCCATATTTGAGCTGTTTTGAAATGTGTGACAATTAATACTCTTTATTTTAAGATGCATTTCTTCAAAACACTTTTGTAAATATCGCTTGTTTTACCTTTGAACTTTAGAAAGGTTATTTATGAACAGTTACAGGTGTCCTTTATGTAGTGTTGTGCTTTGAAGGAGAATTGAAACTGTTAAGTAATGTTCCTTAAGAGAAAAAAAAAGAAATCTTTGAACTTCAAAAACGTCAATGCTTGAACAAATGCCAAGATGTCTATCTTTCTGTTTTCTATGAATACATGACACAAATATCAGCTGTTGAAGAATTCATTTACCGTTAAGTGTAAGGAAAATTCTATGAATTTCTTTTTTTAACGCAGGAACTGCCGAACCGGTTCTCCCATGACACTTTATCACACTGTTGTTTCATAAAGAAATCATAGAATTGGAAGCATTATTTTATTGTTATCCCCAGTAGCACATGTATATTCTACATTATTGTATAACATTAGATAATATTCGAAATATTGTATAATATGATATATATCAAACAATTTTGTACAATATTGCGCAACGTACTGTGCTACCTGCGTTTAGATCGTTACTCACCAGGGCTTTAAAGATTATACATCTTTTTTTATATAACAGAGCTGAAAAAAATTAGTGAATCTAGAGGTGAGAAATTATGTAATTTATTCTATTTTACTTGTTGGTGTCGTTTTAATAAGATAAACAATAAACTTCATAAAATGAATCGATATTTTATAGATGGTGATGGTATAAAATATCCCATTGGTTGTAATCTGTGTAAAACAGTAATGCTTACAAATGAGAGTATATCTAACTAGAATTAGAAATATTTATTAAATTTGAAATTATTTATTCATTTGATAACCCGAAATGTTTAAATTTAGTCGCCTTATTTAAGCGTTGTGTATTCAATGGGGTGTTGCGATCTTATCATCGCATATTTGAAATTAAGTGACTTTGAACCATTCTATCTGCAATGGAGCTACATAAGACGTATGACGTAATGAATTTACATCGCTAAATTGCATTTAAAAGGACTAACTGCAATCTGTGATTGCGGTTTAAAGATTTAATTTTTGATTTAATTCCTTATAACTAGTTTGAGGAGTTTTTGATTATTAGAACTTATGAAGTGATAAAAGGCTATTGTCGAAATGTATTCCTTTGATACTGAGGGGAAAGCGTCTCAAGTGCCTTAAAGAATTTATTACCTCTTAAGGTATCCGACTTGGTTGTAAAAATGTTTTTTCCGGAAAAAATTTGATTTTTTTTTATAATCTGAAAATAAAATTCAAACTTTAAAGATTCTAAAACAGACTTTGTTTTTAATATACGTTATGTAGAATTATAGATGGAGTAATTTCAATGATACACAAGAGATGAAAATGAAATAGGAAATAGTGGAATTTTTTAACCGAAAATGAGTGATTAATTTTATTTTTACGTGTATTTCTCCCAAATAATATTTGACATGTTTATATTAACCCTCTACCTACTCAGCCGTAGTTTCCTTATTTTTGGTATTCCTATGATCAAAGCGTGAAAACTACTTTTGTTTCCAAAGCATTTGGATATACTAATTTACAAGTACAGTATCTAAACGCATTTTTTTAAGAATGGATATTTCACTGGGATTGATTCACGGAAAACATGAAACTCAAAATTTATTCAATAAAAGTTCATGAAATTTGGTAAGCATGTAATATGTATCAAAACCTTTGAGATTGTGACCAACAGCGTATTTTAAGAAAACTTCATTTAGACATGTTTTACATACACTTTAAGTTCAAAACATAGACAAATATTGACGAAAATCATCAACTGCAACTTCATAAAATTTTTATTCATTAAAATAACTTTTATCTTGAGGTTTGTTACATTTTACGTAGTTTGAGCTGTACATATGTGAAAAAAAAATTAAATATTTCCATCACTTTTCCAGTGTTGCTAATTTTCATTAAATAAGCAGGTTTTTATTTTTCAAAATCTAAATGTACTAAGTGTATTTCTTTTCCTCTAATACTGACCTTTAGAGTCTGTTTTAGCTATTTGGTACAATAAAAAATGTTTATGTATCACTTTTTAAAAATTCGTGTCAGAACCTAGTCGGATATCTTAAGTTACGCTCACAGTGTGAAGATTCTTTTTCTGACTTCCACTGCTTTTAGGGTATCATAGAATAAAAATTAACGGTTAAAAAATAAATCCATGAATGAAAAAACTTTAAAAACTACCGTTTGTTTAAAATGTTAGTATCATTTTCAGTTGTAAACGATTTCTAATGTTATAAAATTATTTCATTAGTGTCTCTTTTCCTAATAGGTTTCCCAGACCTTATGAGATTGTTAATTTATTCCGGTTTCGATCCTCGACTACAAGATAATTTCGGATATACTTCTTTGCATTTGGCGTGCCTTAGTGGAAATCTGGTAGCTGTTGAAGATCTCTGTGAGAAAGTAAACCTTTTCTACTATTATAAAGATTTGTGTTTTTTTATTGTTTTGTTTTCGTTTGATTTTTAGTTAAGATTAGCTGGAACCTGGCTCATTGCCGCTGCAGGAGAAATAATTTTGGAATTATCGTTTGAAATTTGAAATAGTTATTTTGTTTAATATAGGAATGATCGGAAGAATGGCACTTATTTTCTTGTCGACAATGAATAGATTAATTGAAATTGAATGCTATGTAAAGGAGAAGCATAAAAATCTTTATTGTATTTTTTTAACTTTAGAAATAATAATTGTACTGCGGCTGTAACCTTTGCACGAGTGCAGTCAATAAGTTGTCACATTTTTATCGCAGTCGGATGCATGTTACGGCAGAGCTTAAAATACGAACAAACAAAAATTCATTTTTATATATTTAATTATCGAAGTTTCAATCGGATTATACTAATATGCATGTTTTTATCAATTATTTATCACATAAATGCTTAATAACCTGGAAAAGGCTCTTTCCGCATCAGTTAGAACGAATCTACAGATTAACTGACAAAGAAGAATTCAGCAATTGAACAAAAGCAAAATACAATTAACGTAAGTTTAAATGAATTAAAATTTCAGTTTAATTTATTCATACAAATGTCTTGTTTCGTCTCTGAAAATTGTTATTTGTTGTAAAACTACAAACCGCATTTTCCTAAATAAATGCAAAATAAAAGTTGGTTGTGTTAAACGTTAAAAAGAAAATCAGTTACTCTTGAGCAGATTTATGTATTATATTTATCATTTTAAATGGGATAAATGGAATTTACCCATGCCTTTGAATTAAATTTGATTTAAAGCTACTTTTTTTTACGGACACATTATTTTTAAAAATATAAACACATCTTGTTCAATAAATGAGATCGTATGGGAAAGACTCCATGATTCTAGAACCCTATTAAGCTGTAGAATAAGCAGAAATCCTCAGATCGCCATTTTCAAAAGTATGAAATCTGCAATTAGTAGAGATTTCAAATTGATTGTTTGTGAGGGGGGTTGCATTGAGATCTATGCCGATTTACATGCAAAGTCCAGAACAATGGGTGTGACTTGGATTTAGTAAAACGCTTTTAAAATATTTTAAATTCCTCTTCGCTTACTTAAATAGCCTTCAAAAGTAAAATAAAAGCTTATTGAATTTAAAAGAATGCAACTCATTTTTAAAAAAGGTGTCTCAGCTTTTCCAACTTATTTTACGTTTCCACTACTAATTTTTTTTTTGAATATTTTGTAAGTATTATTCACAGTTCCCTTAGCTTAATATTTGGAATAAATAGAAATTTGAAACGATTTCTTTACATAATATTATTAAATATTAAATCAATGGAATGGATTTATTCCTTTAATATTTGAATGGTTTCATTAAATAATTACTTTTACAGTTATAAATGCATTCTGATTTCTGTTTTAAATTCTTTTCAGGATAAAATTGAGCTCTGTACGAAAGATAAACACAACAGAACCCCTTTACAATTGGCTGAAGAACAAGGTCAAAGTGACATTGCCGAATATTTAAAACAAGAGATTCGGAGAAGAAATTATATTTTTTCTAATTTTAACCTATGGTAAGCACAATTTGAATTTTAAATATACTAAGCTCTCTAACAAAGGAACCATAAATTCATAAATGCTAACTTCAGTGTAAAAGTAATATGTTTGAATTATAATTTCTTTGTAGAATTCTAAACAAAATAATTATAAATAAAATTCAACTTCTAAAAGCGAAAACTCGGAATGGGAATTATTTGAAATTTGACCTGAATTTACGAAAAAAAATGAGGTGGGGGATAAGAGAGAAGAAAAATATTATTGAAAATTTTAGGAATAGATGAACAGGACTTTTCACGTTGTAAAGCTGCATAGGTTTGAGCCCTGGGAACTTTTGCAACTGAATTCAAGGCCGTTACGTAAGTTACTGTACGGAGAAGGAGCAATAGAGCTTTCACTCTTAGAGATACTAATGACGGTTCATTTAACATTGCGTTCTACATAGACTGCGGCATTTACTGCATTCTCCCTTACATTTAACATTAAAAATCGTTGTAAATTTAATTAAATAATGCATTTAAATTGTTTCATTTAACAATCATCAAATATTTAGAATTTTATTACCTACCAAATTTTAATCGCATTTCCTTTTAAAATTGCAACAAAAAAACTCTAAATTGGTCTCAAATACGCTGCTTTTTTACAATAAATGTTAAATCTTGAGCAAACTGACTGCTAGTTTTTGACAGTTAAAGAAAGAATACTTATATTCTTACGCTTTTGACACTGAATGAAGCACAAGCATCAAAAATAAAGATGAATATTGAAAACTTAGCTGAAATGCTTTTTCAATTCCTACTATTTATTCATGCTCTCCCTATATATATTTACATACCTTGTTCAAATTTTCAGTCGTTAATAGAATACTTTTTAATCATCCACTCAAGTTCAAATATATTTTGTTAAACTTGTTGTGGATGGCACTTGATGTTAATAGTTTTTTTTTTCAAATTTTTACTAATCAATTAAATTTAATTAATTTTTAATACTTTAGATAGAGTTTTAGCAGTTTGCAATAAAAATTGAAATCAGCAGGCAGTAGCTCAATCGGTAAAATGCGAGGATTTCAGTATTTTTCACGTGAATTAGAAGAATGCGAGTTCAATTATTGCGAAAATTAATATTTTTTAATAAATTATTTGTATTGTTGTAATTACTTAATAAAAAGTAACTGAAATAAAAAAAAATCCTTGTTGACCTAAGTAGGAATTGACTTAAATTTTTTCTTTATTACTTGTTATGTTATAAGGAAGAATCACTTATTGACTTGTGTTTACACTCCATGCTGCATTCTTTAAAAAGTACAGTGAAATTTTCTTGTTTGATTTTGGTTTAAATAATGTCGATTCATGTAAAAATGGTATTCCTCATTCATATTGCAACAAATATATCAAGTCGGAATACCACAAATGTATCATTCGGAATTTTAGGAAGAAGAAAAAATTCTATAAAGAAATACTGACATTAAAAAATATATTCTTCGAAGAATGGAGATTCAAAATTGACATTAAAAGCTAGAAAATGCTCTTCGAATAATCCAAATTTTTTTGGTAAGGAAAACCAACGAATATATGAAATTTATGCGGAATGATATAAAAAATGAAGTTGTGAAGTAAAAATGTTTTTTTTTTCATTCTTCGTAATATTTTGGAATATTGCGAGATATTTGTTTCAGCACTCGCCCATAAGTTCAATGGCCAACGATTCGACGAATTATGAGTATCCCGATGAATATCTTAAAAAATTCCCTCTATTTTCAACTCTTATTAAGAAAAGGATTTCATATTGTTTTGGATTTCATATTGTTTTCTAATGCTAGAACTGTTTCATTTGCAGGCTTTTAGTGTTTGGTACGAATGGGCACAGCAAAGGACCTTTATTTTTCCTTTTAGGGACCCTTTTCTTCTGGGGGTACCCCATGTATATTCTCAGGGTAATTATATTCCTTATATATTTTTCTTTCTTAAATCAGAAAAATTTTAAGAAATATCTGCAAAGAAATACTAGTTCCCTTAGAAATGAAGTCAAAGGGAGGTGTTATATATTCTGACACTAAGGGGACGCTAGGCTCTATCGTTAATTTTTGGAAATTATTCAGTTAGATTTATGAAATTTTTATGCTTATGTATTAAAGTATAAATATGCCAATTTTTTAAAAAAAACTTTTTAAAATTGAAAAAAATTATAGATATTTTTTAATTAAAAGATATATAATTTTTGGAAATTTCAAAAAATTCCAAACAACTTAATTTTTAATTTTTTTCCTTTTCCTTTTCACCCAATCCAAGTCAAGAGGGGATTAGACATGATTTTGTAATTTTAATTAAATGCAATTTTTTTCGAAATACTTTTATTAAAACGCGCTATGTTTTCAAAATAATTTTATGTCTTTCGGAACTAAAAAAGGCTCAAAATATAAAATACATAACCTATTTTCTTTCACTGTTTAACCGAAATTTTTATTATCAGTTCTAATTAATTTCTTTAAAAATTAAGACATCTGGAGCATTTCAAAGACATTTAAATCTAATTACAACGCAATTTTGAGAAAGCAATTGAAATGTGTTTTTCCCTCTCTAGACCTTTGAAATATTCATTTTATTGAACAGTACAATTTATAACGCTAATTTAGTTGAATACAAGTATATATTTTGGTAAGGAAACGATAAAAATAAAATTCCATGTTTCTGTCCATTTTTTTATTATTTCAAAGTCCACTGTCCCCTTTAAATACCTTAAAATCAAAATCCTAAACGCTGATCAATTCAGTTTTTTACGTGAAAAATTGAATTGCAAAAATTTAGCCGATGGAAAGCCGAAAATCCTTTACATAGACAAGATCTTTAGTTTCTGATTTTCATCAGTCTATGAGCAATTTATTTAAACTCAACTTTCCTGAGCACGATTTAATGATGATTATTAAACCTAGAAATACTAAGAGAAAATAAGTTAAATTCAAGGACACAACTCAAAATAACATTTAAGAACAATGACTTGTTAACAATATTCAACGAAAAGCCTTGGCATAATAATGCAATACGCATTAACGGAAATGCTCGGTAAACATCCACAATAGTCTAATAAAATGTATACAAAAAATCATTAACTAAAAAATATTTGATGAAAAAAAGCAATATAACCTGAAGTTATAAAATATTGTACGTTCATGAGAACTGTTCAATGAGTCAAGAAAAAATACTCTCCACGTAGCTTCAAAAAATTTTATTTGAAACTTTTCGATAATTATTTGTATGAAACAATTATAACAATAATTAAAAAATTAATCATAACAGCATGACATGCTTAAGAAAACCAAGTGTGATACATATTTTGTTTACTATAAAGGAAAATTTTCAGAGAATTTCAGACTATCCTGACAGCTTAAGATTCACTAGTACTTGTGTTGAATTCACTGGTACTTGTGTTGAATAGCTCACAATCACTTTAATTTCTTTTTACGTGATTCAGCTATTTGTCAACCTACAAATCTTCCATAAGTTATTTTGAATATAATTTACTTTAATATATATACTTTATATTATTTATATACTTTATTATATATATATATATATATATATATATATATATATATATATATATATATATATATATACTTTAATATTATATGTGCAATTTCAAAGTAAAGGCGCAAATAGATAAAGCAGCCAAGAATTTTTCCCTATGAAAATATTGGCAAGAAACTTAACTTTTCTGCCATATCCTTGTATGAAACAAACATGTAATTCTAATTGTAAGTCATATTATGAATATGACACTATTGGCGTATTATGAATATAGCACTTAAAACAAAGAGGTAATATGAAATGTTTTACGCATCATGGAATACAACATTTACGTAATATTTGCAGTAAAAAAAAATAAATATTTAATTGATACAGTTTAGATCTCTATTTTTTCTGTAAATAAAGCTAATAATAAGTAGTTATTATTTTTTATTGATTATTTTTCTTAATTTATTATTTTTTATTGTATTGATCATCTTTGTACATTTATTTATATTAATTTCAGTGCGTTCCTCTTACGTGGAACGAATATGAATCGTTGCATTTTGTCTTCCTACTCACGAATGCAGTTATGTGGGTAAGTCTATTGATAGCTCATAGTCTTGACCCTGGGTACTTAGCACTGGACACTGAAGATTACCATCGAACTATAAGTGAATTAGCGAGGTTCGACAAGTTTCAGCAAAACAAGCTACCAATGCCTCAGTTATGCCATACTTGCAGAACTGTTCGACCCTTGCGAGCCAAGCATTGTAGGGTGTGTAATCGATGTGTTCGCCATTTCGATCACCACTGCCCTTACATTTATAACTGTGTCGGATTAAATAACAGGTAGGCAACAGAGCTCTGCTTTATTTTATTCTGAATTTCGATTGGTCTGAAATGTGTCATATCTTTGACTTATCACAAAACCTTTTAATTGAAAATAATGGATTTTGTCATTGGAATTAATGTATCCTTATCGAAACATATAAGATAATTTGATAACTATATCGACTTTATTTTATATCATGGATTTGCCCGTTCAGTTGAGATTGAGAACTGCTAATAATAACCATAACCGTTCAAATTGATGATTGCTGAACTCAGATGTGTGTTTTTTTTTTTTTTGTTAATAAGTATATATACTTAGCAGACGGAATTATTTTACAAATAAATTTTTATTATTTTCAAATAGTGAAAACCACTCTAAAAATATTTTATTATAATTGTTGACATGCAAATACTAATGCACGTGAACTAAATAATTTTCAAATACATTCTAGTATTAGATGTGTCATATGTTAATAACTTTTTACTATCGATAGGAGCTTATATTTTTTCGGGTACCATTGCCTGATTCTTAAACGCTGTCTTCAGAAAATTCTGATGAATTTTTATCGGTATTTTCTTTTATTCATACACAAGCAAGCTAGAGGGGTGAATTTGACTGGTGAAAGATTAATTTTAACATAAACAATTTCGTACTTTTGAAACAATTTCAAAGGTTTGACAAAAGGGAAATCGAGGACAGTTATATCTATTTAGTATGCAAAGCACCATAATATATTTTAAAAAAATAGATGGATTTTTAATGAACGAATTCGTATGATTAGTGAGATAATTTTACATTAAGATATAATTGAATTATCTAGACTCCATTCATTGTGCATTCTGAATACATTCGATTTAATGAAGCTCTTCAACCAAAAAATAAATAAATGGTTAAATTGAAGGATAAAGCCTTTAAAAGAGTCATCGCAGGCTTAATAGTTTACTGCATTTACCAATTATAGATTTGTATACTGCATGAGAATCCATAACAGATGTCAATGACACTGATTATCGTTTATCCTGTTCTCAGCCTTATAGTGCTTTTGAAATGTCTGTTTAAAACAATGTTGACACAAAAAATTTGACTTTTGTCTAGTAATTCTAAATAGAAAATCAGAAATAAAACATTTTCATTGAACTTCATTTTGTTTCAATTTTATTGTTTTTAAACTTCTGAAAATAAATTTATAATAATGTGAAGATATTTTATGCGTTAAACTTCTTTATTTTCTCTTGCCTCCTTTTGTGTTGTTGTCAGAATTATAGTGAGATGTATTTATCGCTTAGCCATAGTGTACCCAAAACTAATTAACAGAAATTTCATCTAATAATTGTTATAATATAGCATCACCGATAAGTAAGGAAACTAACGCACATGAAGAAAACATGCATCTCTATAAAATTACTTTCCGCTGCATAAAGAATTGGCGATTATACCATAATCAATGTTTTATTAATTAATTAATTAATTACTGTCTCTTAAAAAGATCAATCTTTAGTCAAAATACCTTAAGTCTAACAAAGTTTTGTTTTCACTTTAGTTCTCTATTTTCAAAGTCTAAATACTGACATTCGTATCCAGTTAATGCCATAATTAATATTGTAATACAAATTTAATTCTTTTTATTTCTTGTTATTATTTATCAAGCGTATTTATCGTGTAGATTCTTAATGGAAAAATTTGCCAAAGAATCATTTCTAAGAAATTTTCGACGAATTTTTCATCTTTCATTATTCTTTTCATCGCTAGAGGCCGCTGTGCTCTGGTAATTAGGTCTTGTTTTCCAAGTTCAAAAGTTGATTTCGCCATAGATACGTTTGGTCGCAATTTTTGGTCATGTGGTCCTGGTATAAGTTAAATCTGACGCTTTGGCCGAGATGCTCTTCCTGTTGTGAGACTTAAGCATCTGGAAAGAAAAGGCTTACTAGTATATTAAAATAAATATTACAAAAAAATACAAGCAAAACTCTTCTCTCAAACCAACTCGTTTCAACGTTCCAAGTTGCAATTTTTCTTTGTCATTATTATTATTACTGTTATTGATAGTTGAAAGTGTCATTAGTATAAATTTTAAAATTCAGTTTAACTGAAAATTAAATTATTTTTTCAAATCCGATTTTTTTTTTTTCATTTTGAATTCTCTTGTATTATAAAAAGGGATAGAAATTATTTTTATACTTTTAATTGCCACGTTACAATTAATAGTTAGTAAGCATTTCCTCTCTCCCAAAAATTATGGAGAAAAAATAGGCGCATTCTTAAAACTCACGTCTTTAATAAAATGACTTTTCAATACAAATATAGAAAATTTATGAATCGAAATTTATTTTTCAGCTATAACAAAAAACGATAAAGAAATACATTTAAAAAATATAAATTTTTTCCCTAATAATGCTAAGTTATAGTTTTAAAAAAATGAAAAGAATATTTGATTTCTTTTTCTGATGAACTGATTTTGTTTATGATATGAAAGCATTTGTAAGTTCACAATAAATATTATAATACAAGCAAAAAGTTTTGATTATTGGAAAACCTTATAGAGGAGTTAACGAGTCAGTAATTCTTTAGACAAAAAATAACTTTTTTTACTCACTTCCGTGGAGTCCTCTTTTTTGTATTATTTTATCCAAGAGGCAAATTGAAATGTATTATGCAATTAAACTTTATTATTCGCTTTGGTTTTATACCAAAAAATTAACGCCTTCTAGTATAAATATTCAAAAGATTTCCTTTTTTTATGTTTTCTATTTTTCTCTAAAACAAAAACTATATTAAAAGTAATAATTAATCCATAGCATAGTATATAAGGCACAGTTTTAAAAAGGATTTATATACTATGATATTCAGTTCCATCGAGGAAAATATGCAGAAAACCGAAATTGTTTTGTGAAAAAAATGTCAACCTGTTAATGTTCCAATCCCAAAGAAAAGCACTCGGAAGCACATACTGTTTAAAGAAAGAGTGCATAATTTATAATATTTGGTATTGTTACAAACTCACCTTTTCTACACAGAAATATTCTCCTCGTTTTAGAGCATAACTTCAGATATTATTGAATGGAATGAAAATAAGAAATAAATAACCGAAAGTTCTCCAAAAAAATATAATAGACCTAGAGCAATATAATCCGAAGGAAATAGCAGGCACTCTTTCTAAACTTTGAAATAGATTTTCACAAATAATTCTGAAGAAATACATGTAATTTTATCCATTCAGGAAAAATAACTGAAACAAGGAACTACTATTTATGTACTTTTAATAAAAGTTATATGTAAGCTAAATGTTCTTCTTAAAATTAAATTGGCTAAATGTTAAATGGATAATTTGAAAGGAAAAACTGAATGACGTATCTAATATCTTTTTATGTGAAAGTCGTTTATAAAACTACATCCTTTTGGTTTAGACTTCTATCCTCTACTATGCACAGAAATCAGCACTTACAGCTGATTCTATCTTAACAACAATTATTTTCGGGTTCTTTTTTTATAGCAATCTTTTCCACAAATTTACTAACACCTCTCAGTACGTTTTACAGTCTTATTTTTCTCTTTTTCCGCTGTCTCTATTTCACCCTAGCTTCTTGAGATAATTATCGAGCCGAAGCCGTCAAGTTGCTTGCGATGTTACATCTAATCAAATTTAATTTAAAGCTTATTGTTCTTTTAACATAAAAGATCTACTAAATCCACGCAAAAGCAAATAATTTTTTTTTAAAGTAAACGAATATAAATGATCAGAAAAGTTCAGCTAAACGATAGGAGGTGCTTGGCAAATATACAGACAGAAAAAAAAACTACATAATGAATAGGTCGTCTTTCGAAAATTTCATGTCTGGATAGCAGAAGTTGTAACCGAAACAGCATATTTTTTTTATTCCAATAAGAGAGATTTTCCCTGACTTAAATTCAAAACTATTGTATCAGGCAATAACTTCTAAATAAGCCTTTTGAGACTAATTAAGCCATTATTATTTTTCTCGCATTCTTTTCTTTGCCAAAGCTACTAAAATAGGAATTCGGTGCTCTAAATTATGAAACGAGCGATTTCTGAATCTGAAATCGTTTTCTATTTTCTTTTTTATTGTTTTGGCTATGTTGTGCCAAAAGAGTGAACACGGTTTTCAGTATTTAATCAGATGTAAAACCATTTTCTTATGATTTTTAAATATATGATATTAAAACTGATTTTTTTCTGTATTTTTATTTCATTCTAGTCATACTTGGCAACCAGCTTATTCGCTCATCTATTAACTTAAAATATTCAGATGTTTTTTTTCAGTATAATTATTGTAGTAATTTATAGTGATAATTTCATATTAAAGAGATCCGAGGAATTAATTTTTAATCAAAATTTCTAAACGTAATGGACTGTTGTTTTTCAGTAAAATGATGATTTACAATCGAAGATTCAAATAAATGACTATGCCAAATATATTTAAAATGTAAATATTTCGATGATTTTTATATGAAACAATTAATTCAAAAATCTAAAATGTATCTTAGCCATTAATAATTAAAATTAGATCATCTCCAGAAATATATCAATTAACACTTCGGTATTAGATAGCAGGTAAATAAAATTTGTTATTGACAGAGCTGCAGTATCTATTCTCACTTTTTAAATATTGATTTAAATTTCTTGAATCATTTAAAAAAATAAAAATTCAGTTTCATTTCAAATAGAAAAGAAAAATGAAAAAAAAAATGCGTTGAACTTTTTAAGATGAGCTAATATTAAAGATTATTCGGAAGATATTCATGTATTTAGATTTCGTTTATTTATATATTTATATTCCTTTATACATTTATAAAATAAAACATTTTGTGAACAAAAAGGCTTTTTAAATGCATCATCTGTTTTCCACTCTATTTGTTATTTCATAATTGAGTTTGGTAAAAGATTAGTTCGATTTATAATGTGAAACAAAACTAAAGGCTTCATGTAAGAACTTACAAAAGACTAGATTTCATATCGAAAGGGAGATATTAAGCATATGAAGTTTAATATCAATAGATAGATTCATAAAAAAAATCAGTTTTCGTATAAAAAAACACGTCTTTCCTCAGTGAGTGAAATGTCTTCTCTACGTCCTTTCCCCTGCCCTCTATCGCCTGTTTGTTTATTTTTCTCTCTTCCGTCTCGCCCGCAGAAAGCGTAAAACTTTTTCCTTGAACGACCTTTGATCACGGCAGAATGATTATTGATCCTGATGATTATTAGAGAAGATAAATTAGATTAAATATCGTACAATTTTTAAATCAACTTCATTAGAAAGTTAAATGTTTGTAGTTACAAATGATGGAATGATAAATTTTGTGTTACAATTCTTTCGAAGTTATTGGTTGAATACTTCGAAATTTGTCTTAATGTTTAGATAGTTAAAATGTAATTCAGAATTTCATAAAAGGCCGCCCCCGTAGTGCCCATTCTCGTCCTCTTAAGTGTATAGGTGCCAAATTTGGTAGATCTGAGTTTAACGTTCTGTTCTGTAGATCGCCGTCACACACAAATTCAGCTTTATTAGTATGAAAACTGTTCGTCATAGGTTTGCGTAGTGAATTCTTTCTCTCTTTTAACCCTTTTAAAATAAAAATTGGCTCTTTAATGGATATAGATATAATAAAAATTCCTTCTTTTGGAAATATATTACCAAATGAGCAAAATTGAAAAGAAATTATTACAAAAAGCTATATTTTAGATGCTAAACCATTAATATAAATTTCTCTTTTACGCTTTTTGATAAAGCCTTCTAATTTAAATCGCTGATGAAATTCTATTTTAAAGAACGAGGTGATAGTACACATTTGTTAAATTAATATAATGCATGTTTCTAGGTCATCGATTCATTGCTATAGAAACGAGGGTTATTAAAGGTTTTTGCTGTTTTTCTGAAATTTTTCATCAACACTTGGTGTATTTCAAAATCAGCGGAATAAAAATTTATTATAACATCAAGAATATTGATAGTATTGTTGCAAACCATCTTTTTTAAATTGTTGCAAAAAACCTATATTAAAATTATAATTTCCAGCTACATCACAAAATAATTAGATGGAATTAGCTATTGTATGTAATTTCTAGATTTTTGAAACTTGTGAATGTGAAGAATCTTGATGCCTCTGTCACTATTCAAAAATTTTAAAAAATTAGATGATTTTATATTTAGTATATAATTGAAATTTATATAATTGAAATTTACAGGTTTATCATAGTTGAAGCGCTGAAAATTAAAGTGAATTCACTTTAATTTTTGATAATCCGAACTAGACATCACACTGAAATAAAGAAAAATAAACGTCGTTGTTGTTATATCAAAATATATTTCGTCAAAGCATTTATACAACAAAACAGGGGAAATATTGATGTCACTGGAGTCATTAGGAACACATGGCATTTTATGTTTATTTACAATTCACATGACACATACAACAATTGGATGAAGCAAGCTTATGAAGTACTTTTCATCAATCAAGTGTTTTGTCAAGTTTGACTTACAGCGTTTTCATATAACAATACGCTGTGTTTTCTTTCAAAACCAGGTTCAAAAGAGTTATAACTGCCTTTTGCATGTCAAATGTTCGTTTTCAGTGCTTATAATGTGCGTTCCATTTAGTCGATACAGAAATTTAATTTGGGAATGTTTTCGTTACTTTTATGGATTTATGAATGTAGTAATTGCTTTATACTTTAACCATCACAATTTTACACGAGTCTTCTTATCTAATAAAAATGTTGTTGAATTGTTAATCGAAATCTATTATAAACCATATTAAACTGGAAATGATAGAAATAAGGAAAAGACTCTCTCTCTCTCTGGGATATATATATATATATATATATATATATATATATATATATATATATATATATATATATATATATATATATATATATAATATCCCAGTTTCATTTTTATGTCGAAATTTACGGGTAATCTGGTTAAAGAAAATTTAATTTAACTTTATTGAACTAACGAGAGTTGTCTCCTCAAAACTTTCTATCATATACCATAATAAAGGCGTTATCCCTTTTCCTCCGGAAAAAAAAAACCGTGGATTTTAAACAACACTGGGCACCTTGCGTGCTCATATTTTTATTTTGAAAATTCCAGACATGAACATTTTGTGCTTCATAAAATAAAAACGAAAATCGAATATGCATTTTGGAATGAACTTTTTCACCCCACTGAAGCAGAACTGCAATTTTTACAAGACCACATAAAAGCATTTCTGACTCCGGGAGATTTGAAAGGTCGCAATTTATCAAAAGCTCTAGTTCTAAATTTTAGACGTTTGCGATAGTTCGTATACGTAAAACTAAAAAAGGGCTGAGCTGCCTAAGTGGTATAGTCTCGACTTTGTGATCGGATGGTCGTGGCTTATATATCTTCGAGTATGATTACGTTCTACGCGATGCAATTCCATCAATGACCCATCGAATATATGGGCCTATTGCAGATAGAATCTGTCATTATCGATCACATCTGCTTATGCTGGTGTGGTGTGGAAGTTAAGGGAGCGGTTGTTCGACTTAAACTACATCCTCGTCATTCAACAACTATTCAAAATTGTGAAATTCATCCCAAAATAGATGTTCATTTTTACTAAAAAATGTTTTAAAATGTTTGATAAAAAGTAATCAAGTCTTTGAAGTAACTTTAAACAAGTAATATAAAAACATTTTTTTAAGTCAATTCCAACTAAGGTCAACAAAGAAAATGTTTATTTTAGTTACTTTTTATTAAATGATTACAATTTTTGTTCTCGTTTACCGTCTTACAACGGGAGGCGGAGTGCAGTAGTTTCTGACGGTATGGACCCCTAAACATCTGAAGGCAGAAACCTGACTTCTAGCTCACACACGTCACAAACCTTTTTTACGGGGTGAACTTTATTCATACATTTATCCGCAGATCGGAATTTAGGTCTGGAATAGAGAACGATCACCTCTGACCCAGTATCCCCAGTGGTATTACTCTCGACATGGTGGACTTTCTGACCAGGACAGATTTAGCGTTCGCACACACACAGCCATTAGCTGGCAGGTTCGAACTCGCAACCTAACGGATGCGAATCCAAAGCCCTACCAACCATGTTATCGTGGCAGAATAATTATACTTACTACAAATAATAAAGATTTATGGCGAAAAGTTAGTTTTTAATTAATTAATAAAAAATTAATGAATTAATATTCGAAAAAACTGTATTAACACCAAATGTCATCCATTACAAGTTTTAAAAAAATTATTTGAACTTGAGTGATTGAATAAAAAGTATTTTATCAACAATTGAAATTTTGATATATATATATATATATATATATATATATATATATATATATATATATATGGAAATTGTGAGCTAATAGTAGGAATTGAAAAATAAATTGAAGTCTATTATTATATAAAACTTTACAACTTCGTAATATTTCGGAAAATAAGCAACTAAAAATATAAATAAATTTTGAGTAATCTCTTACCTTATACATATATTGTAAAAATTTAAAGGCTTTATTATATCTAAAATTATTTGAAACTATAATCATTGGCAGTTTTAAGTGGACATTCCCAAAACTTCTAAAAGTTGGCTCCTTTTAATTAAATTATAACCATTAAATAATATCGCGCACTTAGCGCGACATATACATGCAGAAAACTCTTTATTTAATTACAGTCAGGCGAGTAAATCGCCTTTACTACATATTTAAGTAACCCCCTTCTAATGAAATGAGTGTGTATAAATAATTCATCGAATGATCTTGAAGGATGGGCAGTCAATCCCAAGGCAAATTGTTGAACTCGATCTGAAGAATCCTACATTTGCATATTTACATCAACACGCTGCAACGTTCGAAAGCAGATTTCACTCGCGACTGCAACTTAGCAATAACACAGGCATCCAGCTGCAACGAGATTAATATCGCAACTGACTTGACTTTGACCTAGCATTCTCAATTACCACCTGGGCATAAAACTAGCTAAGGGATGACTATGCTGACTAAAGGCTGCAATTTCGGTCAACAGTGCTTATGAAACAATGATTTCTTATTATTTCTTTTAAAAATTAAGAATCATATGTTGTTAAATGATGCTTCTACTGTTTAGCGTCTCGTATTATTCTGTAAGTCGATGCAAAATTTGAAATCATTTTTGCTTGAAACAGTGTTCCGCTGACCTACATCATGCTGGTTCCCCTTACCTCGATCGGACACAAGCTGGTGGAAGTAAAAACGTTTTTCTAATTGGTTTACATAATCACGAAGGTAAATAACAGGTTTTTGAGGATGACTCGATGCGCTGGAAAAGAATAGAATAAATAATTTAATAAAAGTAAAAGTATTACTACTGATACTAAATCTAGTTACTTTAATTAAATACAAATTTTAGATCAATTTTTTTCATAACATTCTTTTTAAATGAAAAAGCAGAAATTTCTTCTATGTTTGATCCTTTTGTTTAATCAATATTAAGTTCAAGAATGGAAGATAAACTGCTATCAAGTTTTACATAGTTAAATTATGCCTTTTACACATACTCCTATGAATTTGAAACAAGGGGGTCTTCCAGGGGTTTAATTTCTGTGGAAACCTCCGATTCTGAACACTTCAATTTGGTTTTAATGATTTCACTGTCTGGCGTATCTAGTTATTTCATTAAATTAATGGAATTTTCAGATCATTTTCTCCCAGTTTTGTGTATGTGTATTTTGTACTTACAGAATTTTGGAAAAATTGACAATTTAATTCTACAACATTAAAATGGAATAAAATAATAAAAATTATTTGCGATTTTCATGAAAGTATTGTCTATAAAATCGAAAAATCTTTTGTAGGATTTTATTCGTTTAACGTACACATTTGATTGTAATTTATGATTATAATTAAATACCACAGCATTAAAAATTTAAATCTGTTTCTTTTACGAAAATTAGTTCGAATGGAAAATTATTATCGAAATGTCCAGAACAATCCATTATAGGAGTATTTTGTCATTACAGATTTAACATACACAAGCCATTCTTCTGTTGTAATTTTTTATTTAACATAAATTATCATTTGCACCTCGCTCTTAATTACACTTTTTAGATGAAAATGTTCTAATCAGTTTTCTTTTTAAAGAATATAAAGAAACATAACTTAAGTGTTAAATGTTCATTTATCAGAAACATTTAGTAAACTTCAAGGGAAACGTCACGATGTATTTCAGGAAAGACAAGTCAATTTAACCAGGAAAAAAAATGAGCAAATTATTCGAAACGAATGGGAAAACCATTGCAATATTAAGAAGCATTAATAAGTGCGGACGTCGGAAATACTAACAAAAACATCGGTCCCTTTCACATTGACACACGTGACTGCTGACACACCTCCATTTCTACGTCACAAGCGATAGCAGAATGAATTTAAAAGACAACGTCATTAACAGTACGCCATTATCTTACCCAAATAAGGCTCGTTTTATGTAATGTGTGATTGCGAACGACTTTTCTCGGAATCTTGCATTCACTTGACGTAACAGCGTCTCTGTTGTTTTTACTATTTTTTCCAAAGCATCTAGATAGCTTGCCGCCAAACCATTTCCCCGCGAACCTGACTTCGCTCACGTTTGTCTGGTGTCTCACGTGCGCAACACAAAAGTGACCTTTGAAATAATGCTTTTATTGCCGGCGTTCCTCACACTTCCTTGAGTTCCTTTTTACTCTCTCGTGTTAGAATTATAGAAAAGAATTGTAATCTTCGAAATTTTGACGTATAACCACGTTTCAGATTCTTTGAGTTCGAAAAATATTTTTGGCATTGTGTTAGTCAGTCTACCTGTCTTTGAACACAATAACTCAAAACACTTTTGAGCTAGATTGATGAAATTTGGTATGTGGGCTTTCAACAAAGTTTGTAGATATCTGTAGATTTTTGAACGAATCTATACAGAGGAAGTCTGTCTGTCTGGCTGTTCGAATACAAGTGAACTCCATAATTACATAACCTAAAGAACTGGATAGATAAAATTTCCATATGCCTTTAATGTCTAAAATATAAATTCTTATCGAGTTTTGAATGAAATCTCTCAATTGATTGACAGTCTGTATGTCTGTGCTTCAGCATCCATGTAAATACAGTATGATTAATACAGTATTATTCTGTACTGTATGAATAATACAGTACAGAATGAAATTTAATTTTGTTTCATGTAGATGAATCTAGTTCCATGCCAAATTTTGATTTCAATCGGTCGTAGAAAAGGCGTGCAAAATACTCTCCTGAAGTGTTTTTTATTTTGAAGCTACATGTACAAAAAAAGCCAGATGAAGTGGTCTCCCCAAAACTTTCTCTAAAAATGTCTAAGAAAGGTAAATTTATGTTTTAGACGGTTTTTGTCCCAAACGATTGTAACCAGTCAAACAGATAGACTTCCACTGAATATATTTTGCTAGAAATTTGATAGAAATCTATTTACTACAGTTACAATCACACCACACCGCTTCATGCCCCTGAAACTATAACCAACTGGTTATTTAAGCAGTGTAATGAGCATGAAATGGAAGATACGTTGAAATACGGTCCTGTTCTATACACTCTTGTGACTATTGTTCGACGTCTGACATTTATTGGTTAAAATTTGGGAAAGGATTTTAATATTGAATAAAAGAAAGCCGAAAGCAGCGAACTAGTTGCAATCACAGAATCACATGCCGGATTTGATATATTTAAGTCACTGAGTTATCGGGTTTACATTCTTCTGAAAGTACGGATGGACAGCAGTTCAATCCTATGAGGGATTTAGTTCAAAATTTGATATGCGTTTATAACATAAAAGATTAAATCTTTCGTCATATTAGTTTAGTTTAATTACATTAACGTCCTGTTGTAAAGCAACACGAAGACTATTTTTGAAGGACCTCGTAATTCTGAATCGCAGTCAGATGACATGGACGACACCTGATTTCTCCATACCACACCAGCGAGAGGACGTTTGGCCCTGCTAGAGTAAACGTGCAGCAGACCCTCTTACACGGCGGTTCTTCGGTGGAATCGAGTCTCGAACCTGAAGCCCTTCGGCTCCCGAGCGAGCTCACCACGGCCCCTAAATTTGTGTCGAATTTTATCCATTTAGTTCTTTTCGTTTTGTGGTTATTGTTTTAACTTATATTCGAACATTCAGGCAGATAGACTTCCACTGAATATATTTTGCTCGAAATTTGATAAAAATCTAGAAATTTGGCGTAAAGACTATATTCCGAATTTCATCCATCTACTTCAATACGTTTTTAAGTTACAGATGGACAAAATTCTTAAACAATATGCTTTTCGAAATCGGGGGGATCTGAAACGTGGAGATTCGATAAAATATGGATATTTTTGAAGATTACGATACTTTTTCTCTACTTCGTATACGAGGAAGTAAAAATGATTCTAAACGAAGCCAATCTTGTGGCTGAGTTATAAACTTCATCAGGGTGTTTTCTTCTCTAAAATTACGTCATGAATTTTCTTGTGTAATAACTTTACTAAATGCAGAAGAAAAGGCCTTAAATTCGATAATCTTAATCTTTTTAAATATAAGAATACCTGTTTTCTTATACGCAAAGAACTGAATTTATTATCGCGTAATTTATCATTTTCCGGTATTTAAGTATTATTTATAATTTTGGTACAAATAGCAAAAAAAAGATAATTTATTTTTAATTCGTTCCATGATGAAATAACTTTAATTTTATCTATACAATGTTTATCTATCCCTATTCGTAGCTTTGCTCATTGTTAAAGAAACCTCAATGAATCATTTATCAATGGTTGTATAGTTTTCATAAAAATATTTCCTATCAAAGTTCAAAACTCAAAAATGGAAAAAAAATTGAATTATGTACTTTATTTCATATATTTAGTTATTCAATGAATTCACAGATCATATATTTTGAATTTGAAAACTGCATATTCGCTATTTTGGTTTGGACCTGGTAATTCTGAATAGTTTGAAAGTATTTTATCAGGGTATTCGATTACCCTGATAAAATACTTTCAAACTATTTCAAACAAATTAATCACGTAGTAGCCCCCTACTTATTCCAGAAACATGGGTTAGTCGCAAAAATATTCAAATAAGCTAGTTCTTAGATGAAATTTGCTTGAATAAGAATTGAAAATGTCATCTAATTGTTGGTAATTCAATATATTTAATATTTTGTTGCGCCATATTTGGGTCTATTAATCCTTTGAAAGATCCCCCCCCCCGAAATAAGAATTTTTAATGCTCCTGGAGATTTCAAAATATATGATCCTCTAAAAAGTTTCATGTTTTAATATAATTTCATGAATTTCAATCTTTTTCGAAAAATCATATATGATTTTTGGATTAAAAGTGTTTAAAGCTATCAAAACACAAATTCGAAATTGTTGAGAAATTGAAAGAAAACATCGATCACCTAACATGAACATCACAATAGTGACCTCTTTATGAACTACTTAGAGGTGTAGAAGTAATTTTTTAAGTTTCACACATTATAAAGCATTGCTCGTTGCTTATTAACTTGAAAAACAGTGTTTGAATTTCTTTTCTTTTTTTCCCCCATATAATTTTTACCGTGTTCTTCCTCGTCTTTTTTTTTTATCACTTTCATTGGACACACAGAAAAATTGTATCGAATTTATTTACTAGTCTTTTGATTCATGTCTTGATAAGTGAGACTTATGCGACATTTTTCTCACTCAATCTTCAAATTCAAACTATACAAAAACATCCCTAGAATTTTGATTAGTATAAATAACCAAAGAAAAACGAATTATCATTTTTATCTATGAAAATAAATTTATTTATTTTTCATTTCAGCTTAAGGGAGATCAAATAACGAAACACCTAGAATTTTTTTTTATTTAGTTTGAACATTTCTTTTTACTAATAACTGTTTGTTAAGAGCGGATGTCGTGATTTTGAACAGTCACCAGCCAACAGAAAATTTCTCCTCACTACTCTTTGAATTTCTCCTCACTACTCTTTGAACTACAGTTTCAGATCTGTAAACAAGTAAAATAATATACTGAAACGTTATTGAGCCAAAAAAAATCTTAGCCTATATAATTTTATCGTGACGGTAAATTTTGAGTAATTTTTGTTAAGTTTTAAAAGTTTTAGGTCTCTAAATAAGCTAAAAATTAAAATTATAATTATTTACGATATTTTGTCCGTTGAATAGCAAAACAACGAGGCAGTTTTTGAACCCCGCCTATGGTTTATTTTTTTCGCTACACCGTAATCGCCAACCGTCATCAATAATTATTCGTTAGCGTAAATAAATTTTTGGAGCGAATTCACTTATAACGATTCAAACTAAAATTTTGTCCCTTTTTCTTCTTTCCCACTATTAGTTCACGCTCTTCCTATATATATATATATCTTGTTCAAATCTTCAGTCGTTAATAAAATACCTTTTATTCATCCACTCAAGTTCATATACATTTTTTAAAACTTGCAGTGAATGACACTCGATGTGAATACAGTTTTTTCAAATATTAATTCATTAATTAAATTAAATTCATTTTAATACTTTCAATAGAGTTTTAGCGGTTTGTAATAAAAATTGAAATCAACGGGCGGTAGCTTAATAAGTAAAATGCGAGGATTTCAATGTTTTTCACATGAATATGAAGAATAAGAGTTCAAATCTAGCAAAAATCAATAATTTTTGATAAATTATTTATTTTAATTGTAATTTTTTAATAAAAAGTAGCTAAAATAAAATTTTTCTTTGTTGACCTAAGTTAGGAATTGACTTAAATTTTTTTATTACTTATTTAGCTTATTTTCTGCTTGGTGGTATACAGTACAGTCGGAGTGCTTCGATAACGAATCATAACTTCAAGTTTCATACTTTTAATTGGCATTATTTCAAAAAAATTTCCCAAAATATACATATAAAATAAAACGTCCAACTCTTTGTTAAGCATGTGAAGAATTTTTTGAGATTCTCCCAAAGAATTATTTTCTCCCTGTAAGTTTTTTTTTCTTCTTTGTTGAAACATTTAGCAATCGATAACAAAAGGTGCAAATGAAGGAACAAAAACTAAACAACATTGACTAAGGCTAGTTTGATACCTGTTTTAGCTGTATCAGGTACAGATTGATACAAATATCTGCTGCAGCTGGTAACTGATTCATTTCCCATAGGAATGAAACCGGATACTCTATGAATATCGGTTCTCGCACTTTCGCCAAGATAGGGTTGAATTGATATCTGGTTTTGGAGTATCAACAACAGATTGATAGTGATATCCAATTACATCTGACGCTTTTCCCTGATAATTTAATATTTAATACAACTGAAAACTGAATTTTTTTCGCCGTCAATATGTATCAAAATTCTTTCCGTCAATAAATATTAGCTTTAAATAACTAGATTACTGTTCAGTTCGTTCTTCAGTTGTTAATTTTAATTTTGTAATTGGTTTCTTGACGGATTATTAAAAAGATAGGGACTTATATAAAGCTTAAAACTTATTTATAGTTTAATTTTGTTTTTAATGTATTTCGTTAAACATTAATTCAGAAGATATTTATAATTTTAGTTTTAAAAATATAAAAACTTTCTTTTTAAGATCCCTATTTTAATCTTTATATTTTAAAAATCCGATTCATGTTCTACTCTTAATTTTTATTCCGTTTCAGTTTATTTACTAATAATACTGTTGTTTTAGTTACTTATTTGTTGCGAAATATATTAGTTTATTTATTGAAAATCACATCGATTTTGAATATTTAATAAATACTGCAAGAAAAATGAATGCGTGAGAAATCTTTTTATTCCATATATTAGTAAGAAATATTATATACAGACAATCAGAAAACATTTCACTGGTATATAGTATCACAGAAGCAAAATAGCGGACTAGGATTGGATGACACTGTGAAGATCGGAAACTTTGTTTTACCCTGATTGATACAAGTATCACCCTGATTCTGTGTATTAAATTAATAGAGATAATCCAATCCTGATACTGATATGAATATGGCTCGAAATTGATATTTCGCTTCTTCCAAAGAGAGCTTTCACTTACTACCAGTGTGACAGTGATCTTAACTATTCTTGAAGAGTCATTGAAAAGAGGAAAGTAAAATCTGCTAATGTGTTTAAAATAGGAGAAGGCGAGGACTCCTTCACCAATAATCGACGTTTTTTGAGATAAAGAGTGATTACGGCTAGATATGGGATATATGCAGCTAAAAGAAATAAGGCATGCTAATAACATCATCGAGGCAGAACGGCAAACTAGACTGTATCGACCTAATATTTTGTGCCAGATTGAAACAGTATCATCAGATTAAAAACGAATACGGGTGAAGAGATTATCAGTCGAGTTCAAAAACTGATACCAAGTACCCAATACTTTTAATCTGTATCAGTTTTGTGTTCTTGATACTTTTTATCATTTAATAATGATGCTCTATCATGTTGATACAGCATCATCCAACCCTAGTATTGACTATTTTGAACGCAATCTTGAGAATTACGATACTTATTCCAATGGTCTAGAAGCCATTAATTTCTAACGAATTCGAAACTCTTTCTGTGAATATATAACAGCCAGCAAAAGTTTTTATTATTATTATTAATAGTAGCATCTTAATTATTCTTAGTTAATTCTTCAAATTATACAGGAAACAAGTACAATGAGATTCCACGCAGAAAACTCTATGACTGATTTTACCCTTCCTTTTCATTAAGGGATATTTACTTTTTTTATCAAAAAAATTAACTTGTAATTCAAGAAACAGTGCACGTTGCGCATTTCGTGCTAAACTGCATGTGTTCTTCTAGAATGTTCTATAATTCGGCTTAATATTCATTAACCTGTGGACTGTTGATCAGTCCACAGGTTAATGGCGCAGCAAAATATTTCCTAATTATATAAGTGTGCTAATGTTCCTTTTCTCCCTCTTAATGAGATCATAGTTATAAACAGATATGATGACCGGTAAGTGTAATGACTTATTGTAACATATTTTCATGCTAAATACTACTTGATGGACAAAGAATCTTCTAATGACAGCTTCGATTTTCTAAATATATTTATCGCAAAATAAGACATTTAGCACAGTAAAACTTCTTCAACAAGACTCTCTCAGGATATTTCCAAAAGTCAGTTATAACAAGAAAGACTCTATGAATCTTTATTCGAAATAAACTGTGTTACTTACTGCCACATTACCAAAAGATAGCCTAGATCTATTCATATGATTTCATAATTATTCTAATATATTTTTATGAAATTCAAAGAGAGGTCAATGTTATTTTAGTTTTCCTGATTTAATTTCCTTTGAGTGTAACTATTCATTTATAGTGAAGCTAATACATAATTCTAGACGCTAGTGGAAACACAAATCATTTGGACTTACGCATTTACAAAGGTCATGATAAGTACCCTTTCTTTTCTTGCTTAAGTGGCCTTTCTCTCCCCCCCCTAATGCATAAAAACCCTGTTATCGACCCGTCAATCACGTGATAATTAATTTGTGAATGATTAAGAAAATCAAGAAAAGGTATGCATGTTAGAAATTCGATGCAACGTAATCCCGTGTTATTTATTTGATTGATTATTGATGAATGACTTCGATAAGAATTTCTAGATTCACCTCATGCATTTCTCTAAAAAGAAAGGTAGGAGATCTTTCTGATATTTTCTCTCGTTTGTTGGGTGCTAAGGAAACGTTTCACACAAAAAATTCACTGCGACGCATTGTTATATATATTTTATTGACAGCTAGCGTAGAAACATGTAAAAAATGTATATTTATCATGTTGCATTCATCAGTTACACGGTCTAATCAAAATTATGTTCTTGAAATCCATTTATCAAAGCATTGCTGATTGTCTTATTAACGCATTTGTCCATCGAAAAATCATGCTTACAAAGGCAAGCAATTATTATCATTTAGGCTACTGACAGGAGCCGGACTGAGAAAACTGAAACGGCCGTTTAGTTCTCATTGGAGAAAACGAGGAGCTTTCCACATGAATTTGCTTCCTTTTGAAAAGAAAAAAAATTCATATTGAGATACCATGAGCCAGTTTTAAAAAGTATATTTCCCTTGTGAAATGGCAAGTTTCTAAAGTGACTGGAGAATAAATAACCCATGCGCTAACCAGCTTTTATCTTTCATTTATTCTGAGTGTATCTACAGAGAATATAAATATCATATTTTATATTAATTTATGTAAAAATGGCAAAGAAAAATCTAAACATCAATTGATATTACGTTATACCACCAATTTATGTGACGTGGAGAGTTTCTTTTTTTCCCTCCTCCTCCTTCTTCTTTTTTTATGCCAAAATACTGCACACCCGAAAAAATGTACTATATATTATTAAACTATTATTATTTATATCACTACATATTATTAAACAATTACAATTGGTATTCAAAGCAACAAAATGATTACAACACTTTAAAAGGCTGCGCATGAAGTTGTAGAAAAATGACCCACAGGCACATTATTTTAAAATATCCCTTTGTTTCCCTTGTATGAATCGTCGTTTGAGAAATCCAAATCGAAATTTAATTGGAATAAGCACTGAGAAAAAATATTTTTCCTATCAAAATCTCATAGTATATAAGACCAAGGAAAATTAATTTCGTTCTTTTTACGCTAATTTGCTGTTGTATCACGCTGTGAGTGAGCGCAAGTGCCTTGTCCGAGCCTTTTGAACATAAATCATTCCTCTCCTCCCGGGGTGGAGTAAAACGAACTTAAAAATTCAAACTGTCTCTTACTTGTGTTCGGTCGCAACTTTACCTTCTGCTTTGAAATATTATATATATATAAACTTTCATATTTATTTATTTATATATATATATATATATATATATATATATATAAGGAATTTTATACGTCTAAACCATATTAAAAATATATTAAGAATTGCAATTTTTAATTATTACATTAAAAAACATATATGTCTTTAGAGAGCGCCTGTGCTGCTACTCCTAAAAATATAGTGGAAGATAAATAAACCAAAACAGAAGCAGAAAAAAAATGAAAGTTGAACAATAGCGAAAATAGGAATAAACCAAAAGTAAAAACCAATAAATAAAAGAAATACGACCTGATAAATTTCTCAAGGGTCACCATCCGGCAGGGACTCCAAAAAAAAAAGAGATTTTTTTTCTGTAAAGGGTTTTGACTATTGTCTAAAAGGAACTATTTTTATATTTAATTCTAATATTTGATTGTTTATTATTCTGTGTGGGTTTTTTCTTGAGTTTATTATTGTGTGTTTATTTATTTATTTATTTATTTGGTTTTTCTGTAATTTTCATTTGCTTTTGTATTCACAAAATGTGATGCTTCCCTTAGACTTTAAGATGGGAAATTTTTCGGTTAAAAACGGGTTGATTCCTTTTAGACCACAGTCAAAACCTTTTACAGAAAAAAAATCCCTTATTCTTTGGAATCCCCTTTGGCCCTTGAGAAAGTCTTCAAGCTGAATTTCTTTTATTTATTGGTTTTTACTTTTGGTTTATTCCTACTTTCGTTATTGTTCTACTTTTATCTTTTTTTTATATTTCTGTTTTGGTTCAGATAAATATATATTGAAATGAATAAGAGTGAATCAGCACCAAAACAAACCGACATACTAATAAAATTTCACGGTATATCAAAGGTATAATAATTCATTCTTGAAATTACTATTTGGGTTTATATAAATCACTGTTAATTCTAGATGTTGTAAATTAAGTCTGTCATAACTTTTTATTGGTTGTGCAAAACATATATGTCGCTACATCTTTTCTAAGATTGATGTTTTAAAATAAAATGCTGTGCGTCGTTAACGGTTCCAGCTCTTAATTAAAGTTTCATATGTTTTGCAATGTGTGCTTTTGACATAAAACATTTTGATATAATAGTGACGGCAAATAAAAGCTTTTTTTTTCAGATTTAAAAAATTTTACATAAAAAAAGTCGTAAATGTCACAAAAAAATATGTAATGAAGCAGAAACTTGAACTTTTGAATATTTTCATTATGAAATTTTTCAAATCGAGTAGTAATAAGTTCGAAGGATAAAAATAAAATTATTCTGCTAACAACAAAAAAAGTAAATATTTAGGAAATTCGTGAACACTCAAGTAACCCGAATGACTTAAGTATCGCATCATTGATTTCTCATTGTTTAAAAATGATTCATTATCGCCTTTGATTCTACTGCGGAAACTTGGATGAATCCAGTTTGACACAGTTTTTAATAGGATTATTAGTCAGCAAAAACAAGATTTGCGAATTGATTATAAATCACCTGTTTTAAATTGAAAATAAAATATGTCCTTATTTAAAATACTCAGTAATGTAATTCCTCGTCTTTGAAAAAAAATTATTCCTGTGATTAAGAACTGGAAGAGAGATGCAAATCTCTGCCATTTATTTTTAAAATTTCTAAAGCTTTTTTTTTGAATTAGAGAAATTGTTGCTAAATAGATTGCCATGGCCCGAATTGTTATTTTTATTTTTGCTATCGTTTACTTTAAAGAATCGCTACACTGTTTAAAATCTATTCTGAATCATAAATACAAACTGAACTTTTCTACCAATAATTTAAGAGAATTATCTGTTTTTTAATTCTTACTATTAGTTCACACACTCTCACTATATATATTTATATATCTTGTTCAATTTTTCAATCGTTTATAAAATACTTTTTATTCATCCACTCAAGTTCAAATAAATTTTTTAAAACTTGTAGTGGATGACACTTGATGTTAATACAGTTTTTTCAGATATTAGTTCTTTAATTAAATTAGATTAATTTTTAGTAATTTAATAGTGTTAGCATTTTGTAATGAAAAATTGAAATTAATTGGCTATATTTCAATAGGTAAAATGCAAAGATTTCAGCATATTTTGCATAAATATTAAGAATGGGAGTTCAAATCTTGAGAAAATCAATGCTTTTTTGATAAATTATTTATATTAATGGCATAATATAAATAATAAAATAATTGATTAATAGCATAATAATATGATTTGATAAATTATTTAATTTAATAAAAAGTAACTAAAATAAATTTTTTCTTTGTTGACCTAAGTAGAAATTTACTTAAAAAAATTTTTTTAGTACTTGTTCTTATTGACAGAAGAATTTAGTAATGTCTGTGCGTTTCATTGAGAAACATCAATATTACATCTCTGTTCGATACAGATCCAGAATTCAGGCTGACCTGCTCAACAGCAAGTTTCGACCGATGAAAGTGAAAGTAGATAAAGTTGAATATGTCATTAATTCAGCTGCACGTGGCCGTTTCATATATTTCGACTGAGGCGTGCAATTTACAAAAATGAAGAATGAATGTTTTATTTCTGATACTGTTGTTTCTGTACTGATCGAATGCTATTTCTATCTTATAATTCTAAACGAGCAATTCTTGCATATGTATAAAATTATCTCGCGCATCTAGGAAATGGCTCTAACAATTTGAATCAATATTTATATTTGGACAAGGTTTCACTTTTTATATTTATTTATATAAGTGTCTTTCCTGAAAAACGAGATTTTACGCACACAAAAATATTGTTTCATTACTAACAAACAGAATAAATATAATAATAAACAATAAATTAATAATTTTTTGCGTGTGTTTAAATCATTGTCAATCATTTTCTGTAAGTTTTTGAATAATTTCATAATTCAATTATTCAATTTAGATTTATTAGTTTAGTTAAAATGAAATACACTGTGCAAGTGATGGCTTGTGTTAAGATGTTTACATAATAATTTCGATTTATGCGCATTCTTGAAATTATTTTCTAATCACGTGAACCCAGATTTTACTTTAAATTCTCATTTTTTGGTTCAAATGCTTCATACACGTCGAAAAGGAAATGCTTTCTTTGCTAAATTCTCTTCTGAAGCTATAAAAATTCTGAAAGCGTTCTTTCTTTTAATTTTGTTTTCCTTTTCGGTTTGTGTTTTCCATTGGTGATAAATTTAACAAATATTTTTTTAACTCGTGTAAAATAAAGCATTTTCCTTGACATCATGGCGGCAATAAAGAAATCATTTTTAAAAACTTGCTGTTTTCTTTATGAGAAAATATCATTCTAGGAAAGGAAGCAAGTAATTGTTCTTTAAATGACATTATTAATGTCGTCATTAAGTCAAGGAAAATGTGTGTGGAAGATTTTTAGAAATTATTTGTTAAATTCATAGTAAGTCACACACTTCAAACTCAACGACAGAAAGTTGGATGAAGATTATGTATAAGCGCTTTCATTTATATAATTCCAAAAGGAATTTACGAAATTTAGCTAAGTAAGCCATATCATTTCGGAATTGTAGATTAAGGAATGTGATAAACGCTCATAACTCATAATAAAACGCTCATAACTCAAAACTTAAAGGGAAACTTCAGGTAAAGTGATTAGAAATTCATTGTAAGAACGCGGATGAGATTGAATTTATTTCATACAAATATGCACGTACAAATACACACACACACACACACCATATTTTTAGGTTTAAATGATGAATACGAACCTCTAATATACTGTATCGCACCATTTTTATCAGGAATTGGATCAGAGGCTTAGATGACACACACACACTCACACACACACACACACACACACACACACACACACACACACACACACACTCACACACACACACACACACACACACATATATATATATATATATATATATATATATATATATATATATATATATGTAGGATATTCCACAGAACCATTTTAATTGGCCAACATCTGCGTTCATCTTGTTTTGTCAACATTCGATGATATATGAAATCCAAAGCAAGAGTTGTAAAGGTTAGATTATTCCCCAGAGGACCATTACTTTTAATTAGTTTGCATTCCAGAACAACGCCACCTATCGGTCTTTCGAAAGTCTGTCCCAATTAACTTTGAATCAGAGGCTCACTAACTTTCGTCCAGAGAAGACGCCTGTCTTCATGCGTCAGCGATTACCGCTAAGTTCAGCGGCTACGCGGTAATATGTTTTCAGTCATAATGTTTCCCCATCTCTAACGTCCTCCTAGAGGAAATAATCTAACTTTCTGATTATTAAATATCTCCATGTTTTAATTCTTTTTAATATTTTCCCTGTAAATACTCCCCCTGTAAATATTCCCCTTTAACTCTAAATAAATTCTTTTATTTTTTCTAAAGAAGTCTCTTCATCCTTCGTTTGTATTATTTTAATTTTGGTTTAGAAACTAACCCGTAAATATTAAAAAACCCCTAGACATCACGCCACTAAAATCCCGCTATCTGAAGAGTCTAATTTTTTGGAAGATTTATTTAGACTCCCACAGAAATAATGGGGGCTCGGCCGGGATTGATTTAAAAATCTCCTTTAAGTATCCGATTATTTTGAATTACTGCCCCTTAAAAAAAGAAAGAAAGAAATTGGCTTAATGCCTAAGATGAAAAAAGACTGACTGAATTTTTAAACGCGCGGCTTGCCTCTGTATACTAACAATTAACAACATATTCATGCCCTGCCCAAGTGGAGTCGTCTCATAATTCAAAGCTGCTCTCAAAAGCCCCTTCAGAAGTCCTGCAGATGAAAGCTAACAGTTTACGTCCACTTCAGAAATCCTTTCTACAGCGGCGATCAGCAGTGTCTCCGTCGATCTTCAAGGAAACAAGTAAAACATCTTAAAACCACCAGTGAAACCATCAACAACGCCAGCGAGAAGTCGTGATATGAGGTACTGTCTTTTAATGTTTTAACTAAAGAAGAATCCGAAGAACTTCAGTCTTGTTTATAAAATATATTTTAGCTGTGTGAAAGAAATAATTCATATATTTTTAAAGTGTTATGTGATCATATTTTTAAGTATCATGCGAGTATATATTTTTAAAAATATTATTTTTCTATTTGTGATGCGTAATAATATACTACATAAGTATATATTTTAAACATTAAGGAAATCGGGAGTAATGTTCAAATTGTTATATTTTTATATTTTCATTTAAAAAAACGAATTGATTCGTCCTATTCTTTATTGTATCTTAAGTGGCATTCGCCAGATGTCCGTAGTTCTATAGTTTCGGTTTTGATTTCCTCACAGACGCTTCATTAAAAATTTATTTATCTTTCGCCCTCAGCGACTGATCCTAAGTCAAGAGCTACTTAAGTGTTTAGGTTATGCCTCTCATTCAAATGTGTGTTCCTTTTTAGAATCCGATTAATGATTTCAACATGTGCTTGCTTTTAATGGTGTAGTATAATAATAATAAAGTTCTTTCAGCGAAGTAATTAACTTATATTTAAGTTAGAGTGTTTAGTTTTACCTAAAGAACTTTGATGATTAAATTCTTTTTTACATTTTAACAAAATTTTATCACAGTTTTTAAAATAAGATTTTTGTTATTTAGTTTTTATTCTTTTCCAACTCTTTTTCTCTTTATTACAAGAAAATGAGACAACTGATGTATTAAATGTTTTTGTAAAAGGGTTTTGTTTTTCAGTTGAAATTAATAATTGAGATAGGCAAACTAAAATATCGAATAATTCAAACTAATTTACACGTTAATAGTCTAAAATATTTTTGAATGAATGAGATTTCCATATTTTATCGTATATTTAGTGTATTTTGGTGCAGTATTATTCTTTCTTAAGACTTTTGATAAATGAGAAAACGAAATTTGCCCTACTATAGCGACATTATTGTTACTATCTGAACACGCGACAATTTCGTTAATTTCTTTAATTGCTTACTAAGTTTAAATTTAAATTTTAAAATGGCATATCTCGGCAAAGGTAGACGCGAAGATTCTTTCGTATTGGCCAAAGAATTAAATTTAGAAGCTGATCAATCTATGACCATCGCCACACTAAAAAATCTAATTACTAGTAGTGAACATTATGACGAAGACCTAACAAAAAACCTGCATACAACGATTGTTGAAGATCGCAAAGCCAGGGAGAGACAGCAAGAAGAACGAGAGGAAAAACTACGTTTAGAAGAACGAGAAGAAAAACTACGTTTAGAAGAAAAACTACGTTTAGAAGAACGAGAAGAAAAACTACGTTTAGAAGAACGAGAAGAAAAACTACGCCTCGAAGAGATGAGGCTAGAGGAACAAAAAAGGCAGGACGAACTCGCTGAACGCAAACGCAGGGATGAATTTGAATTGGAGGAGTTGAGGATTCAAATGCAATTTAAATTTGTTAAAAAACAAGAATTCGAACCCATCGAGGGATATAACAGATCTGAAGCTCCGAGAAGATCTGAGTATAACAGAACGGATAAGAGGTACCCAGTCACCAAGTACGAAACTCGTCAAAGAGCTCAAGACAGCGCTCAGAAGGGATGTTACAACAAATATTACGAAAAGCACTCGAGCTACAATGCATCCAAGCATGCTCAAACGAATTACTCTAAGTCGCAGAAATTCAAAGAACTGCCGAAGAAAGTAAATACGTTCACCACGAACAAATCAAATGCCAAAGAAGAGATAAATCAATCAAAGGGAACTTGCACTCTCATCGTTAAAGAAGGTTTACGCACTAAGGAAATATTTTTCGGGAAGACGAAAATCACGGCACTTATAGATAGTGGTAGTACCGTAAGTTTGCTACGAGAAAACACAAGCAGAAGGATAATGGATCCAACCAAATTATCACAGAATAAAATGCTTCTCACAGGCATTGGTGAAGCACAAGTTACAACGATCGGTTCCTTTGAACGTGAATTTGAAATGGACAACGAAAATTATTTACTAACTTGGCATGTTGTACCTACTGACAAATTAAAATTCGAAGCAGTCATTGGATCAGATATTTTAGGACAAGCATCGATAAATTTCACCAAAGAAGGAGTTCAATTCCAAAAATATGAGAATCAAGTATTGCTCATGCAAATATGTGCTGAAAATCTTCAAGAAGAACTAGATCTGCGTCATATTGAAAATCGTGAAATCAAGAAGGAACTTGAAACATTAATACAAGGCTACAAGCCAGAAAAAACGGCATATACCGATGTTACAATGAAAATTATCTTGAAAGACGAAGAACCAGTCTGTCAACCTCCTCGTCGACTAGCTTTCACAGAAAGACAGGAAGTAAACAAGCAAATTGAAGAATGGCTTAACGAAGGCATTATACGTCCGAGTTCATCAGAATACGCAAGTCCAATTGTAATTGTAAAAAAGAAAGATGGATCTTCAAGATTGTGTGTTGATTACAGAAAGTTAAACCAGAAGCTCGTAAAAGATAAATTTCCTTTACCTCTCATCGAAGACGTTTTGGACACTTTGCAAGAAGCAAAAGTATTTTCTACGTTGGATTTACGCAATGGTTTCTTCCACGTCGAAGTTGACGAAGATAGTAGAAAGTATACGTCTTTTATTGTTCCAGACGGACAATATGAATTTAATAAAGTTCCTTTTGGACTAAGCACAAGTCCTGGAGTTTTTCAACGCTATGTATCAAGTATATTTAGAGATCTTACCCGCAAAGGAATTGTAATCACTTATTTAGATGATCTCGTAATCCCAGCGAAAAATGAGAAAGAAGGTCTAGAAAAACTTAAAATTGTGTTCGAAGTTGCAAAGAAATACGGATTAGAAATTAAATTCAAGAAATGCCAATTTTTAAAAAAGAAAATCGAATTTCTAGGTCACATTGTTGAAGGTGGAACTATTAAACCGTCTACCGCAAAGACACAGGCTGTCCAAAAATTTCCAGAACCAGCAACGATAAAACAAGTTCAAAGTTTTCTTGGTTTAACCGGCTATTTCCGCAAATATATGAAGGACTATTCAAAGATAGCTAAACCCCTTAGCGATTTAACTAGAAAAGAAAACCACTTTGTTTTTGGTACTCAACAAAAAGAAGCATTTGAGAAGTTGAAGAAAATCATGTCTGAAGGCCCACTTTTGCATATTTACAAGTTTGGAAGAAGAACAGAGCTGCATACAGACGCTTGTAAACAAGGGTACGTTGCAATTTTACTACAAGAAGCCGACGATGGAAAATTACACCCAGTTTACTACATGTCGAAAAAGACAAATTCCGCAGAAGAAAAGTACGACAGTTACGAATTAGAGGTACTTGCAATTATCAATGCATTAAAAAAGTTTCGTGTTTATCTTTTAGGACAACGTTTTAAAATCGTAACTGACTGTGCAGCATTTCAAAAGACTATGCATAAGAAGGATCTAATTACATGCATAGCCAGATGAGCACTTCAATTAGAAGAATTCGATTACGAAATAGAGCACAGTGCTGGAAGTCGAATGAAGCATGTTGATGCTTTGAGTCGTTATCCAGTAATGATGGTCTGTGATGATACTTTAACTTCAAAGTTGAAAAGAGCACAAGAAGAAGATGATAGCATACAAACATTGAAGTCACTTTTAAAGAAACAAGAATCTGAAGAATTTTTTGAACGGAACGGTATACTCTACAAATACTTAAATGGTCGAGAATTAATCGTGATCCCTAAAGCAATGGAAACTGAATTGATTAAAATGATCCACGACAACGGTCATTTCTCAGTAGCAAAAACAGCTGAAATTGTGAAACGAGAATTTTTTATTCCAAATATAACCAACATCGTCAAAAAAGTAATCGTTAATTGCGTTCCATGTATCTTAGCTAATAAGAAAACTGGCAAAAAAGAAGGGTTTTTAAATCCTATTTCTAAAGAAGACATACCCTTAAGTACATACCATGTCGACTTTATTGGCCCTTTACCTTCGACGAATAAAAGCTATCAACACATTTTCACTGTAGTAGACGCATTTACGAAATTTACTTGGCTATATCCCGTCAAGACTGTATCTGCTGAAATTGCCTTGGAAAAGTTAAAACTACAACAGAAAACCTTTGGTAACCCTGTAAGAATTATCACTGATAGAGGTTCAGCGTTCACTTCAAAATTATTCAACGACTACTGTACTGAAGAAAACATACAACATTTACTAATAGCAACTGGTGTTCCTAGAGGAAACGGTCAGGTAGAACGAATACAAAGAACTTTGATTCCCGTCCTTACCAAGATATCGTTAGACGACTCGACCAAATGGTATAAATATGTCGACAGATTACAAAGAATACTAAACAGCACTATATCTCGAAGCACTAAATGGACATCATTTGAACTTTTAATTGGAACCAAAATGCGGAATAAGGTAGATATCCGAATCAAAGACCTACTATTAGAAGAAATGACAGAATAATTTCAAGAACAACGTGAATTTCTAAGGAAAGATGCCAAAAAGAACATCGAAACCATACAATCTGAGAATCGAAAGACTTACAACAAAAGAAGAAAAAGAGCTTCAAAGTACAAAGAAGGTGATTTAGTAGCAATCCAAAGGACTCAATTTGGAACTGGACTAAAACTAAGACAGAAGTTCTTAGGTCCTTATAAAATAACTAGAGTGAACTCTAAAAATAGGTATGAAGTTGAAAAAGTCGGTCAGCACGAGGGTCCGAACTCTACCACCACATCAGCTGACTTAATGAAGCATTTTTATACTAATTGAATTTTGAATATTAGTTATTATTTTTCATCTTTCTCATATTATACCTTTTGAGAAATAAATTGTTATTGTATGGTAAAGCTCGTTTCAAATAATTATATTATATTCGTTTGCAACAATTATCGTATTTTCATATCGTTTCTTATCATTTTTTACTAACCTATTTTAAAGAATTTCGATGATTAAATATTTTGTTAATTGTAGGTTCACAATATAAAATATTTTGGAATTTTTATGTGCTTTATTCTAGATCCGGAATTGTGAACATTGAGTTTACATCTTTTCATCTGGTATTTTATTTTGTTATTTTTAAGAATATTATTATTTGTGGTTATTGCATAAACATTCTTAATTCATCAAATTCATGATTCTAACTGAAATTAGTTTATTAGTAAAATGTAAGATCATGTAAAAAAAATTAGCTCTCAACGTTCTGTAAAAGCTGAGAGACCAGCTCTTTCAGGAGAGGGTGATTTTGTAGGATATTCCACAGAACCATTTTAATTGGCCAACATCTGCGTTCATCTTGTTTTGTCTACATTCGATGATATATGAAATCCAAAGCAAGAGTTGTAAAGGTTAGATTATTTCCCAGAGGACCATTACTTTTAATTAGTTTGCATTCCAGAACAACGCC
>JAOUZG010047196.1:2822276-2867324 GCA_026289955.1 Argiope argentata
ATATATATATATATATATATATATATATATATATATATATATATATAATCGAGTTGCAATGTTATGAAAGCCACGCAGGTTAACGTAAACACAATTATGGCCAATCACAGGTAAGACAGAGGAAACTGCTTATTGGAAGACTTATAAAAATGATTTCATAGAGCGTGTTCGCAAGACAATAATTGCCTTAATGGGTGAATCACATGATTTAATGGACATTGAAAGACTTTTACATATATTAGTTAGGTGGTCATAATAATGGGACTCAACTGTATATATATATACAGGGTAATAGGAGTAGATTTTTTAAGTCCATTAAATTCAAAATAGTGTCTGGTATAGTCAAAGAAGTACCGTGTACCTATAATAAAATGACTGCGTTGAATTTATTTATAGAAGTTACAAGCTTCTAAAGGCGAAATAAGGAAATTATGAAAACTAAAAAAAAAAAAAAAAAAAAATAAGGGGGATAATCCAAAATGATCAGTTAGAAAAATGCGCTCTTTACCATAATAAAAACTAAGAAGCAGGTTTTTTTGAAATTATCTGCAAAATTGGTAGAGGTATTTGCGTTTGAAATTATGAATTTTCCGTGACTTGAAAAAAGATTCTTCCAAAACTTGAAAAACGTATTCTGCGAGTTAAGCAACGGTAAAGTGAAATGTAAGCAATGAGAAAAATAATAATAATAAATAAATTTAAATTAATATAATAATTATTATTTAAATAGCGAATTAAGTAATTTAAAGTAAACAAAACTAATGAAAACAAAAATCTGAAATACGTTATTGGAGGCGGGGGGAGGGGGGTTATCTATGGAAACATGTTTCAATTTTAAAGGAACCCTTTTTCAAATCAATCACAGAAAGTTCATAAATTTAATTGCAAGAATCTCCTCCAATTTTACCGATAACTTCAAGAAACATTTTTCTGTTTTGAAACGTACATTTTTCTAACTAGAATTTTTTGACGATCTTTTTTATCTTATTATTTATTTTTCTTATTTCATCTCTAATGGTTCTATTACCGTTTTAATGAGATTCAGAATATTTACTTTACTATTAGTACACGTTATTTTCTTGGCAGTGCGAGAAGATGTTTTGAGTTTAAAAGACTTTACCGATGACACTATATACATAATTCTAGAAAATGTAAAGTCTTACTTTAAGAAGATTGCTAATAGTGCTTTATATAGATTCTATGTTAAATCATCCAAATTGGAGAGTTAGAACAACAGCGTCAACATAGTTGCTATCATTCAATGAACCCATTGTGTTATCATTCAAAATAGACTTTTCTTAAGAAAGTCGTTCATAGATTTACTTTTAGATTCAGAATAAAGATTTTCCACAAACATAATCTGATGTAAACTCTTTTATTAATTATTATTTTTATTATTTAAAAAAAATATGATATTTACACAAAGTTGAAAATTGGTACTCTGAATTGTAAAGGTTTTTGTTAGCATTGCTGCATAGTCTGAAATGTACTATTAAAATTTATGAAATATTTCGCTGGAAGTTTATATTAAAATTCTGTATTCCTATCTTTGCAGGTTTTATATGCTATGTACAATCTGACAATGAATGAAGCGTTTAATTACCATCGTTATCGCTATTTAAAAGATAGCGACGGTCATTACCACAATCCTTTCAACAGAGGTGTCCTAGAAAATATAAAGGAATTTTTTCATTGCACTAGAGTATGGGATGTCCACGATATCATCAAGATCGAAGAAGATGTATAAGGAATTTCTTTCTTAATGTGAAATCCTTCAAAGAATGAATGAAATTGAATGCACTAAAAAATGATCCTTTTTTTCACGCGCGTTTGGGGTGTCTATGCCAGAATTGGACAGCAGCTTAGCCAGCAAACATTCGGCAACCAAGATCCTTAGTTTACATCGCTGGTATTTAGGAATCCCTCTTTTCCGCGCGCGTGCTGGACGTCCACGACATACAGAATTTTATACACTTGACACAGCACAGTCAAATCTCCACGGATCAAATGCAAACCAAAGCTTAGAAAATGCAATTTTTATGTTTTGATGGTTAGTTTTAGAGCTAAGCAAAACATGCCCATATGGAGAATCATCTCATCAATGAATAATGGATAATTAACAAAACAAAAAACTGAGTTTGTAGTCTGTTTGAACTGGAAGGATGAAAAGACAGCTGGTTTATTTTATTTATGACCTTGATTTTTTTATTTGATTTACTCCATTAGAATAGAAGAATTACAGTTGAGATTTATTTTATGTATGTTATTGTATGAGATTCATTACAGTTGAGATTTATTTTATGTAAAAAATGATAAGAGAATAACTATTTCTTTTGGTTTGATACAACTGACTCATAATGAATATAAATGTGTTTATAGTAATTCACTTCTAATGTATTGATATTTATTTAAAATACATACTTAAAATGGATATTAAAAAGTTTATATTTTTAAAAAATGATGTAAAGAGAAGCGTCCGAATTTAATTTTTCAGGAATTGTTTAATTATAGTAAAAGAACTTAGCTAAAGAAATAAAGCTTTTGGTAAGTTTGTTTCAATGAGATTTCCTAATTTTTTTAAATCCTCAATAAGCTGAAAAATAAAACATCTGATATAGTTTAAGATATTTGTTTCAAATGCGATGGTATTTCAAAAGCTCGAATTCCTCTTAATAAGCGTCACGGTCAGAGTAGCCCGGAATTGTAAAAGCTTTCCGGTCATGACAGTAAAATAACACCTCGTATGGAAGAGGAGTGAAAAAAATTAAAAAGGTATCAAAATAATTTAAATCTTTACAAAAATAATCATTACCTTTATTATTATTATTATTATTATTATTATTATTATTATTATTATTGGTGAGGATAAAACCTTTGTTATATATATATATATATATATATATAATGATTCAAATTTTTATTTTAGTTAAATTGAGTGATTCTAAATAATATTGAAGCATTATTATTGGCAATGCATTTAACATAATCATATACCTTAAACCTTATCACGCCATACGACTTTCGACAGAGTCGTCTCGGCAATCTGTAGAGTCATTTCAAAACCAAACAGAAAGAAAGAAAAAGACTGCATGCCAGTAAAAGGAAAATATTCTTGGCATTTGCCGCAGTTTAGAAAAAAAATTCTTATTTTTGTGAAAAATATAGTTTGTTTGAAATATTTTACTAAATTTTATAGACCTATCTGTCATTATTTTCCCCGACTTTCATTTTCTATATGATTTATTTCATTCCTTATATATTTGGAATTCCATCATCAAATTATTTTTGTTTATAATGATTGTTGATTACATACTGAACATTGATTACATGCTTTTTATTAGATGAAGAGGATTTCATATTTTTTATTACTATTTACTAAAACACAGCACCTCAGTTTAGTTTTAGAATAACTGATGGATAGATGAAAGAAAATATCGTTGACAAAGTACATTACATTATCAAACGGCATCTTCTATCTGCCTTTTAAATACCAAAAATTGGATTTAATTTTTTATTTCTCCCCAACTTTATCTTATGTTTTAGATTATAGAATAAAAGGTTGTCTAGAAAAGAATGGTTAAAGAATTGCTTGAAGCAATATGTCTAGTATAACTGTTTTAGCTTGGATTATATGTAACCAATTTCATGTTTTCAAAATGCAAATACCTTTCCATGTTCTTACTTGTTGCCTTTCGATTCTTTTAAACACAATTTTGATATCGAGGAGTATGGTATATTAAGAAAAGTTGGTCATTGATATATTCAAGGTTCACTGTGACATTTTTTTTTCTGATTCTCTGTAAAAAAATGTTTGGAAAGCAAAGGAATAAAAATCGCTTCCTGTACCACCTGGGCTTTTGCCGTTGCCCATGTAAGCTGAAAATATTCTTACAGTTCATTAGAGTTCAACACATATCTTAAGCGCTTCCTAAATGTAAATGCACATTTATCAAATCAAAAACTATTTATTCAAATTGTAAGTATGTCTGAATAAATGCTAATGTTGTGTCTGATTAAGTCCAAAACTTTCCTTCTACCTCATAAATTTTGCTACTAATAAATTATTAAATATTTCCAATCTTGATGTAGATAATTATTCAAATTATGAAATTTCTGACAGTTGACATTATTTTTATCTTATTCTATGATTTCAAAATCAGAGAACTTCGGATTTAAAGTTAAAACTTCGTTACTAAAAGTTATTCCATGGTATCTGACATTGGTATCATATGAGAAAATATAAGATAACTGATATGATACGCTTAACTGAAATAATGATGTCGGTCTCTAAGAATGTATATTGTCATTCTTCTAAACATTTGTCATCAAAAAATATCTTAGAAATATTTTTATTCGAAACAGAGTTCCATTACATTATCAAAGAATAACTTTATTTGGATAGTTGCAGAAATAGTTTAAATTTCATTAAAAAAATTCACATTAAATGAAATAAAATACTTTAAAAGCTTTGAAATATTTGTCTTTTTCCCCCTTCACGTTTTAGTTTAAGCTGCAAATTACGTTGTACAGCACCCTAAGAACTGACAATCTCTCACTGAACACAGCAACGTCCGTATTAAATTGAATAAATTAGCATCCCGGAATTAATAAGATTAACTGATAACCTCTGATTTTTTTATATGTTTATATAAGTGCATGTTTATTCAGTTTCATTTTGCTGACATAATGCACCTTCTCTATGAGCAGGCCTCGGTTTTAATCACTCGCACATGCGTAGTTGGAACAGGAAAATATAATAATTGTACTATAAAAAATAGCATGTTATAAATTAATGATAATTGTAGTTAATTTACATGAACTCATTTTAATTGTTTTTGGGGGATTTAATATCATATAAATTGCGCATGTAAGATTAGTATACATTTTGCGAAAAGTAAAATGTAAGAATAGACTTCGCCCTTTACTTCTTTCGAATTTTGTGGGGGGGAAACTGACTTCTGAGGACTACCTTCTACTACTAAACATTTAGCTCTGATTATTCAATTAGAATGTCAAACACTTTCATTACTAATCTAAAACCTAATCCAGTTATACTAAATTAGAGAATTATCTTTTTGAAGTCACGTTACTAATCTAGTACTTGATAAAGTAATATTATATATTTCCAAGATATTCTTTGTACTACATCTCTTAGCATCTCAACTCTCTAAAACTTTTGCTCTTTCACAAAATTATCCATTTCTATTAGATTTAAAAATGACACACATTGATAAATTATTTTTCATAGTCACGGGCAAAAATGTTGCATTAGAAATTATAGAAGAATAAAATTACATTTAGGGCTAATTCAATAGATTGACTTGAATAATATGTCACGATTCTTCGATTGATCAGTTTGCAATCACACATTTAGTAATAAATGCTCAAACTTTTATAATCAGTTAGAGGAAATTTCCACTATCAAACAAATCTATTAGAAATCTGTAGTTTTTTTAAATAACTCTTTTTCAAAAGGAAAATGGCAATATTAGTAATATACAGAAACTTTGCACCGCCAATTTCTCTTTCTATAGAAATTCATCCCAAATAATTTAGAATAAATCACTACTGCTGAATCTTACGAAATTAAGGAGAATTTCTCGTAAAAGTTCCTGCATTCTTCCGCTGTTATTTCATATTATTTTTAAACAAACTGATACAAGCTGTTGTATAAAATGTATTTAGTGATAAACATGGCTTATATCTCGTTTGGAAACAGTACCATTTTGAATATAGCATATGTGTAGTGTTTGTTTTTTTATTCCTGATTCAATGAAATGTGCTAATGCGATGTTTTGGAAATCAAAGAAGTCTTCCATTTCAACATCTGGGCTGGTGCTGAAACAATAGAGAAACGAATGAAATGTCTAATTCTTATCGCTCTAATATCTATAGAATTCTAGTTGTGCTTACAAAATACATAGTAACGGTGGAAAGTTGCATAGTTATTTCAATCTTACAATATAATTTAAAGGAATAAGAATTAAAGGCTGTTTTTCAAAAAGTTGAACTGCATTACAAATTTATCTTACATCTTCAATCTTTTTATATTTTTCCTGACTATATAAGTAAGTAAATTAACTTAGCATTTCAAACGAATCTTAAGTAATCCTCACATTATTAGCTCTTAAATATGTGTTTCAAGAATAAATATGTCCTTTTATATTGGGATCTTTCGATCCATAGTTATAAACGTGGCTGTTGCTGTAATACTTTGGGAAATAAAATACTTTTTTCTCTCTACTCGTAAGTATCTGCTCTTGTTTTTGTTACATTTCGTGCCTTTTAAAGAAAAGGAATGGTGAGGAAATGGAACTTTTGCTTGATTTCCAAAATTTCTTTTTTCATAATTCAGAGCTGTCTTGTTTCTGTATGGCCTTTTTAATATGTATACAATCAATGTTAAAATATCATTAGCTTTATTTTTAACATGCATCTAGTTGATAAGAAATAACAGGATCAATTGTTGTGTTGTTATTGTTAAGGACTTCTAGTCACTTGAATTAGAGATCCCACTGTTAGATAAAAAGGGACAGACGTAGAACATACTAGACGCGAATAAAATACAGTACAATATTTGTTTAGTATGACTGTTGAAAAATCTCAGTCCAGTACAACTTTTTATTTAGATGTTAAGTGTGAATTTAGTTCTTAATGTCTATTTTGATTCAAAATAAGAGATTGTATACGTAATAGTTGTTGATTTTAAGCTGTACGTCCAACAGAAATGCATTTAAAACCGAAGTTTTTGAAAGGTTAGTCCATAGTTTATAGATGTCCTATATAGAGTCTATTTTAGATACTAATATAGAAGCTTCACTTTTGTAGAATATTTTTTATATGTTAGAGGCAAACAAGTAAAGCTGACTAATTGATTGAAAAGTTATCAACATTCATAAAAGATATGGAATATTGCTGTCACACTTTGAGAAAGTAATATTTTCACTTGGTTACACAGAATAAAAATTTCACTGTGGGTATAGCTTTCTTAACAATTTTTATTTTTACTTTGGTTGAAAATCGTGATTAATATTTTAATAAAAATTCTAACCAGATGAAGCTGTTGGAAAGAGAAAATTATTTTTTATATTTTTATTTTTAAAATGTAATCTCATTTTGTTTGTTATTTCTAAAGAATTACTTATAAAAATTAAACGTGAATTTTTTAAGAATCTTTTTGTAAGTAATACAGAGAATGAATTATCATAAATAATCTGTATATAAAGAAATAGTTTTCTAAAATGTTTGAAAATTGCATTCGTTTTTTGCTTTAAGAAATTTTCTAGACAATTGTTTAAATGCTTTTCAAATAGGATGATAACTTAGAAGAGCTATTTTCTTTAATGTTATAATTGTATTTTTATATAAAATATTATCAATAATAAAAGTAGCCACAAATAAATATGTGAAGGCTTCGTTATTTTCATATGAAAGCGATAGGATTTGTAAAAAATTCTTCTTTTGAAAGTTCTAAAACAAACTCTCCCAAGCACGCAATCTTAGAAACGATTTTATATGTGAAATTCAGCTCTTTCCAGATTAGAAACTCATTGAAAAAATTTTCTTACTTTAAATCTTTGAGACTTTTTAAACTCCGTCTCATTTTAGATTTTTGAATTTTCATTAATAAGCATATAAATTATTGTTTATTATCAATTTATAAGAATAATGCATAGTTTTTTTCTATACTGGAGCAATAAAAAAGAGCGTTTTTAAGGATTCGTGTTACCTTCACTCATTAAATCAAAGTTTTTATTCTTAAAAGTAAATACACATCAGTTTAACTCATACTCGCTTTAGAAAATGATAGTGAGGGCCTGATTAAGAATTTAGTTTGCTAGAATTTGAGATAAATATGAAAATTCCGAGTAAAATATTGTTTTAAAATATACAGCATTCTTTTTATACTCTCACGAAAATCTTTTCTATTTCCCTATGTTTTTTTCTCTGTGGCCGATATTATCAAGAGAACCAACTATCTTTATGCAATCCTACTTATTAGTTATTATCAAAACTATCCTTTTGTCTTAAGATAAAGAGGCACACAGTCTATTCCAAAATCCCGTCGAAAGCTATCATTGAACAATTTACTTCTTAACGTATATGACTTCGTATAACAATAACTAGAAGAAAAGGTATAATTTTGAAAACAATTTAAAAAGGTTTTCCTGTTAATAATGACTATTAGGGCCTTGCCTGCTGGGCTAATACTATATAAGCATTCAATTCTATATATTTTTTTCCTCCTTTCGCAAATTTCCTGAGTCATACATCTGCAATGCGTATCTTAATTTAACTAAGCATTCATTAAGTTTTTCGACATAGGAGAAGTAAAATTACGCAGCTGATTTCTATTCAGGGAGAAAACCGGTCTCTATTTTTGAATTCATTTCATCATTGGAAAAAAGAGTGTCGAAAGTGGCGCTTTGAAGTTGACCTTGTTTAGCATTGAGATGTAACCTTCACTTGGCATGTCTATCACAGTTGTGCGAGTGCAACAAATCCGGTTCAAATGTCTCTCCGCTAAAAAAAAATATTCATCATCAAAAAGTGACCGAAATGTCGTTGATTTGAAGAAGCAAGAATGATAGATAGGTAGATGTAGACGTGTTTCTTGAGGAAATATTCGACTTCATTTCATTGTCACCTATTTCATTACTGTGCTTCCTCGTGTAAAGGAAGTCCTCGTTTCTTCTTCCCATGTAATTAATGGCAATAATCTTATTTTTATTCCCTTACTTTTTTGCACAATAAACGTAAGCCTGTCACAAAAACACACACCACTAATTTAAAAGATGCAAAGCTTTAAAAAAACTTTTTTGAAGTTTTAAAAGCGAGTTAAACATGCACTTAACTTTCATTTTCCAAGTCTTTATACTTCACTGAATTAAAATTGTTTGTTTTGAATCTAATACACCAAAAGAAAATTATATACTGCATTTTTGAATAGTTTTTTTCAAATAGCTGTTAAATAAAACAATTGTGAATGCATAAGCGTTATAAAAACGATTTAATACCTGTTTTTGATTCATTACATTTTTAAGAATCAACATATCTGATTAAACTGGTTCCATTTTATGATTTTTTTTCTTTTCTTTTTCTTTCCTTTTTATTTAAAACAGTTTTTTTAAACTTAATTAGTTAATGCAAAAGAAATTTCTGTTTATATTTCTTAATCCTTTATAAAGAAAGTACAATTAAATAACTTTTTAAGAACCAGCAAAATAAAATTTGATTTCTAAAGCTTCATTTTGTAGTGTATTGACATTTTTTGCTGTTGTCAACTGGAAAATGAAGTTTTAATTCGAAGTAAAATGCAAAGAAATTCTCGTAAATAGTTAATTTTTTCTTGCAATTTCTGTAACTTCTTTACCTGACGTATGCTCTTTCATATAATTCTAACATTGGCAAAGTTCTTCCTTCTGTCTCATATTATTAAAGTATCTTTTCTTGTTCGTTTTCAGACTAGTGAAATATATAGTTACATACTAATTTTTTTTTCCTGATTTTTTTCTTATTTCTCGTTTTAACAACGGGTTTTTTTTCCAACCGGAATTTTGTATCTTACATTAGCATTGAGCTCACTTTTAACAGATATAAACAAACATTATCTGTTTTAAACTAATGATATTCAGTGCTCTAATGAACACCTTATCTCTCAATACATATTATCTATATTATTTGCTTAATATTTTTGCACTTGTTCCTGGCTAGTTTGTGTAACTGTTTACACTTAGTGTTCAGTTCCTTCTTACTTTTTTTAAAACATTTTTTTTTTTAATTTTGATATTTTGTGAATTGAATTAGTATTCGATACTTTTTGCAAACTCTATTATCTGGTCTGGTGAAAAGTGGTTATTAATAAAGAAGATAAGGTCTTTTATTAATAAAGAAAAAGCTACTTTTGTGGAAAGTTTAACCAAGTAAATCTCATTTTGTTAGGAAAAACAATCAAATGATGAGAAAATATTTTTTATTAAATTTCTTTTACACACATTTTTTATTTCTGTTTCCAATGAAATTCCAGTGACAAATAATTATTTAAATGAATCTCGCTTCATTTCAAGCTTCACTTTCCCCCTCAAGCAATAAAATCAATGAAATCCTGTAGAAAGTCGATACAATTCAGTTGGTCTAGGATTTTCAACCAAAGTATATCTTTTACCGTGTTTATTGTGATATTAAATCCTAGTTTATTTGTGTTTGTAAAATTAAATCTGTTCAAGTTCGTTTAATGTTCTTGCATCAAAAGGTTGACAGCATTTTCATGTCTAAAACGAATCGCCCACTGTAAAAAGTCTTCGCAAGCTGCAACAAATACATTTTTATAATGTGATAAGAAAAAATAATACCCCAAAAGACACTGCATTGCAAAAAAAAAACCCTTCAATTCTTGAATTATAAAATGGGATGAATTCTTTTGCTATAAATAACTGATTATTTGTTCTAATAAAGTCAGATTTTTGAAATATGTGAATCAAACTTCAAGCAAATCAAAAATGTAGCTTAGTTTGCTATTGAATGTTTTTATTCTGTAAACTATGTTGAATTCATTTCGATTTATATTATTGTGTACTTATTTCCCCCATATTTATATATAAAGGTTGTAATTGTCTCAGTAACCATTTGAATGGCATTATCATTTATTTCTTCATTTTTGCTCTCTATGTATTTCGGTTAAAGCTTCAATGGAATAGTACAATGCCAACAATAACCTTTTGTTATAACTCATTAATACTGAACTAGTTAATCTGTTTTTTTTTATTCTTTTCTCAGTAATATAGGGAAGAATTAAATTTCAAATACAGTAAATAAAAATTAACTGTTCCTTGAAAATTGCTTCAATTATTTGTAAGAAAAAGAAATTCTTTTGTTACAAATCTGGAATTCAATAAATTTTTGCTTTTCTGCCTCTGAATTTTTATTGAAATGTTTCTTTGCTCTTTTTTATATCGTAAAAGAATTTGATTTCCTTCATTTTTAACTTCACTATTCAGTAAATAAAAAAAGACAGCAATATGGGTTTTTACTTTTACATTATATTCCCAAATATGCGATTCGCGAGGATCCGACTTCTGTAGTATTCGTCCTAGTTTTCTATTGTCATAAATCAATGAGTAAAGCAAGGTGTTACATTAAAAACATTGCCATTGCACTGGAAGTGGTCTCAGCTACGATTCTCCTACGCGTCGTGCACAAAATACATGTCATGCCAGAAAAGGGGCAGCGTTCTGCTCGCTGTTCATTACTTTGCCAGTGTGTAATGGACCTCAACTGTTGCCACTGTTCTTCATTATAACTGCACAGTTGTTGTTCTTGCATTTCGCTTTATAACTGAAATAGGGGTGCAGTAGCTTTTAAGGGTATGAACCCTTGAACACCCGGGAGCAGAAGTCTGACTTCTAGCTCGCACGTGTCACAAACCCTTTTTACGGGCCGGACTTCATTCATGCATTTCACTCATTCATCCACAGATCGTAATTTAGATCTGGAACAGAGAACGATCACCTCTAATCCAGTACCTCTAGTGGTATTACTCTCGACATCGAGGCCTTTTTGACCACGATAGATTTGAAGCGCTCCAGCCCCCAAACACACGCAGAGTCTTCGGCTGGCTGGTTCGAACTCGCAGCCCAAGGGAAGCGAATCCAACGCCGTACCAACCAGGCTATCCCGGACTATAACTGCATAGTACGTACAATATTTGTAAATTGTTCTTGGGATATACTTTACCCTTGGAGCCCTGACCATCCGATATCGCCCCAATTGATGGGCCCTTATCTAGGTCCTTTGGGACTGTCAAAGGAGTTTAAATGAGCGTTTGTCAACAAATACCTTTCACCTATTAAACTCATTCAACCGCCCCAAATTGCCTGAGTCGGGCCTCTGTCGAATGGGGCGATATCGGGCGGCCAGGGCTCATGGGGTCAATGTTTTATTAAGAGCAGCAAAGTGAGGATTTCAAATTGGGTGATAACAGAAAACAAGTTGTAGTGACTATATAGGAGAAATTAAGCTGTAAAGCGACTAGATTCTGGTGTAATAAGAAAAACCGGCAACTGCTTCTATGATTCACTAGGCCATGTTCCCACTCTACTTGACTTGAGATAAATGGAGGGCTTAGTACTCAATAAGAAGTGAGAAAATAAATATTATAACAGTGAGTTTTGGTATTAAAACGTTGTCTTCTGGTATTGGTGGACAAAGAGATCCTAAACTTCCTGCCTAACCTGGTTTTCGTTATTCGTCCTACCCTTCCACCATATTTGGCATATCCAGCTTTTTGATATCTGCCACATTTGGTTGGATAATCGGTACTTTACTTTATTTGTTTCCTTCAACTTAAAAAAACCTTTGGTTTTCCACATATTAATGGAAAAAATTAATTTAAAAGGTCCACCAATAATTTTTGAACTATTTCTTAATTGATTCACTAAGATCTTCAATGGTGCAAGTAGTGCTGTAGTCGGGCCCGGTTCTTGCGAGTCGTGAAAAGAGGGCATGCCCAAAAGCGACCGAACATAAAAAGAGGCCGCAGCAGTCTTAAAATATAACGACATTTTGTAACGGTAACTTTTTAAACGGGTAACTAACTCATAATACGTGAATTGTGGCTACTGGAGTGCATAGCATAGGAATCAAAAGGATTTAGGATATTTACTATAAGTTTCTACAAACTTTACTATAATTTAAGAGGCGAAATCGAAACATGACCGTCTGTATTTTATTTCCTGTTAATTTTACTAAGGAATTAACTTTGTTATTGATTCGTTAAATTCAGGAGTTTTCTTCTATTTACGAAGAAATTTTCTTTGATTTTTATTTTCTCGTATGTAAATTGAAATAATTGGTGTAATCGAACGCGGGATTTTGAAGAATCGGAGTCCATGAAATACATTTTTTGGAATTATGTTTGTCTGTCTATCTGTCTGTGAACACAATAACTCAAAATCCTTTGAAGTTAGATGGATGAAATTTGATATGTGGTCTTTACATCAAATCTGTAAATTTCTATCAGATTTTGAAATGAGGTTCATTTGAAGAAAGTTTGGTTGTCCTGTTCTCCGAGTACAGGTACATACGATAACAATAAAATGTAAAATATTAGAAAAAGTAAATTTAGTATACATGTTAAATACCGAAAATGTAGATCCAAATCTAATTTGTAACCAAATTTATAAAGGGGATTGATTGTCTATAGGTCAGTACTTTTGCATGGAAACGTGGTAACTATGAAACGCATTGATTTAAACTGGCATGTGATCTTACGACTACAATTGTGCTTCTATACCAAATTTTGATTTCAATTCAGATGAAAAAAATTTGTCAAGAATTCATATAGAGTTAGTTTTCTAATACTTATGTATTAACATTATGCAGTAATTAGTCGATTGCTAGATTTAGTACAAATGCTAGAATAATGACAAAGATTGGTCTTTCATTGCTACTGAAAACCATTGGTGTGCAGATAAAATATAAATATTATTATTTTTTCTTTACTAGGAAACATACACTGAAGTGACAAAAGTCATGGGATGACTGTTAATATCGTGTCGGTTCTCCTTTTGCCCGGCGAAGTGCAACAACTCGACGTGTCATGGAGTCCACAAGTCGTTGGAAGTCCTCTGCAGGAATATTGAGCCATGCTGTCTGTATAGACGTCCATAATTGTGAAAGTGTGGATGGTGCAGGAGTTTGGGCACGAACGGACCTTTCGATGATGTCCCATAAATGCTCTATGGGATTCATATCAGGTGATCTAGGTGGCGAGATCATGCGCTGGAATTGTCCGGAATGTTCTTCAAACCAATCGTGAACAGTTCTGACCCGGTGACATGGCGCATTGTCATCCATAAAAATCCCATCGTTGTGTGGGTACGTGAAGTCCATGAATGGCTGCAAGTGATCTGCAAGCAGCTGAACATAACCATTTCCAGTCAATGATCAGTTCAGTTGCCCCAGAGGACCGAGTCCATGCCATGTAAAAACCGCCCACACCATTATGCTGCCACCACCAGCTTGAACAGTGCCTTGCTGACAGTTTGGGTCCATGGCTTCGTGGGGTCTGCGCCACACTCGAACTCTACCATCAGCTCGTAACAACTGAAATCGTGACTCATCTGACCACGCCACGGTTTTCCACGGGTCTAGGGACCAGTCGATATGCTCACGAGCCCAGGAAAGTCGCTGCAGGCGATGTCGTGCTGTCAGTAAAGGCACTCGAGTCGGTCTTCTGCTGTCATAGCCTTAGGAAGACAAATTTCGCCACACAGTCCTATCGGAGACGTCCCTCGTACGTCCCACATTGATTCCTGCAGTTATTTGATGAAGTGTTGCGTGTCTATTAACATTGACCATTCTATACAGACGTCGGCGGTCTCGGTCGTTAAGTGCAGGTGGTCGCCCACTGCGCTGTCCAAAATGGGATGGGATGCCTGAAATTTCATACTTTCGGCACACTCTTGATACTGTGGATCTCGGAATGTTGAATTCACTAACGATATCCGCAATGGAATGACCCATGCGTCTAGCTCCAACTAACATTCCACGTTCAAAGTCTGTTAATTCTCGTCGTGCCGCCATAAATCCCGAAAAACCTGTTCACATGAATAACTTGAACACAAATGAAAGCTCTGGAAAACGAACTGCGCATTTATACTTTTTCGCTGTGATACTACTGCCATCTGTATATTTGCATATTGCTATCCCATGACTTTTGTCGCTTCAGTGTATAACTCTCATTGGTGGAACTCTGAAAATAAAAATCTGAACATTCGTGGCGTTCACACCCTTGTCGAAGTCCCGCAGTTTTATGCAGGGGGGATAATACCTATATTAAAGAATATGCGAAAAGAAATGCGAAATTTTTAAATTTGAAATCCTCCGTTTTATAAAAATAGTGAAGTTATTACAGCAAATTTCTTATACTATAGTACATACATATTGCAACCACTAAAATGGACTGAGTTAATATTTATTTTATCATCATGAGCATGAAAATAAGGACACGACAAAATTAATAAATAATACAATTTTTTTATATTTTTAGGATTATAGTAAGTCCTAAATACATTATCAAAATAAAAAGAACTCGAGATCTTCCTACTTAATTTTAACTTTTTATTTTCTTTACTTGCCCTTATTTGCATTTCTCGTGCAGCCATTAGTCGCGCATTTTAACATGGATCTCCATGCTTGAATCAAATCCTTAACAAATTGAGCATTAAATATCATTATCTTCGTCGCCACGATTGCCGTTGTTGCCATCAGTTGACACATAAAGAGGTTTGATTTTATGATCTACTAGCCGTCTTTGGCGACCAGTCGGTTCGCCAGTATTAATGCTCGCTAAAATTTTCAAATAATATTTTATGTAGCTGTGTCTCATAACAGGATTTTACCAAAATATTTTTAAATATAGTATTATTTTCTTCAGATGTTCTGCTCATTGTACTACTCGTCTTTCTCTTTCTATCCGAGCAATGATCGTCCCGGAATTGATATTTCACTTAAATGGTGGAGGGAAAGGTCTAAAATTCTACGTTTTTATAAAATAATGAGATTCAAATTTTCATAAAGGTAAACACACTAAACAAATAAAGATACAATTGGTTTTCAAGAGATGCGAAAGTTTAAAACAGCTTGGAAAATGCCGCGCACAAAGAAAATAATGGTGACACACACACACACTCTTCTTTTTTTTCAATCCTTTTTTTCTTCACTACTTTTCTTTTTACAAAACTTTTTTTCGCTTTGTTATTTTTTTTTCTTCCCTGCCCAGACTTTATTTCGAGCAGGCATAGATTAAATATTCATACAGACTAATAATAAAAGCAACTATTTTCTTTCTTTTTTAAACATCCCGTGATCTATAAATGAAAACCAACTGACTTCGCGCATTTCTTTCTAAACAAATCATAATTTATTACTTCCTGCTATCTTACTCAGTTGGTGTGGGGGAAGGAAATGCAGATTTTCGGCGGGAAAGTAAGAAAAGTGTCTTTTTATCTATTTTCCTCTCAGTTTTTTTCATTTTTTCTCTCCATAAGAACCATCCTCGTGTCTTAACGAAAATACTAAAAAAAATTAGCCGAATTCGTCGAGCAGTTCTCCAGTTTTGCGCTTAGCAACGCATTTCGAGATCCATTTTTATTATAATAGATTAAAGTGGAAGAAACTTCATTTTGTTTTTCCGGTTTCACTTTCTTTGTGCTGACTACTTAACAGGTTCGGTTGATTTTTTTTTTTCAGAAATTGATATTTTTTCAGATGGTAGTTCTTACTCAATTTTTGGACGAATATTCTTAAGAGATATTCTAGCTGTTGGATTTGGATTGCTGAAGAGGAAAGTTTGGTTCTCAGAGATGTTTGTTATCAGTTTAATGCAATGTCACAACTAAAAAAGAATGCATAGTCAGAAAAACTTCAGTTTCTTACTCATGAAAGACTTCATAAACATTTTCCAGCGACTGATTGGGAGTTCAAGAATGAACAGGCAGACTTGCCAGTGAAACAAAATGTTCACTGGATGGGCCAATCAAATCAATGATGCGAGTTTTTATATTGCAACAATCTCTGGGATAAGGTCAACAGGATTCTCCTTCTAGAATTTTGAAAATGACATCAGATTATCCATTCCGTTGAAAAATTTTATAATTAAATCTATCTGGAGCAATGGCGATACGTCCAGGAGTATTCTGTATTCTGAGATATACAGTCATTCATGATAAAAAGTTATCGAACCTGATATACAATCCTGTTGATATTACTTAGAAAATTTTGGTAATATAGATAATGATGGTAATGAGAGCACGTGATGTGAACAATCTAACTTAAACATAGAGGTCTCCAGTAAGGGATTTGGGCTGCGATAGAAGGTATACACGGCATTAAAATACAACCTATTAGTCACTATAATAACTTTAAATGATATAATTTTATGAATCGAAATTTACTGGTTATACTTAAAGAAATGAATCATTATAATTAACTCACAGTACACGAAAACCATAAAAAATCCGAGAGAAAAAATATAAAACTACACAGTTGCGTCTGAATTCCACAAATAACTACAAAAGGAACAGTTTCGCTAGTTGTCCTCAGGAATCAACCCTTATTGTTGTAGGTGAATAATTCCCTTGCCTAAATCGACACGCATAAAGAAATCCCTATTGGAATCTCATAGTGTATAATCGCCAAGGGAAAATCTTTCATTCTATTGCTCTTGTATGACGCTGAAGATTGACGTACTTCGTCACTTTTCGCTCACAGCTTCAAATGATTGTTTGCTATTAGAGAATATTTTCACTCGATAGAGGGATTTATCCTTTTTGAGAAAATAGACCTGCATCTGATGTATGAAGCTGTGAGCTATAATGGAAAGGAGGTTTTAAAGGTGTGCCCTGAATGCTTTACCAATACAACAAAACCCGTTACAAAAAATTTTCCGCTTTTTCATCGTCATCTTTGAGAGAATAGTTCATTTTACATTAATAAACCAGATGCTTGGTTCTTAGTATTCTTGTTTTTTTAAGCCTGCACTTTTTACTTCCGACCCCATATTGCTATACAAAAGAACATGTGTTTTATCTACCCTTAACGTTTGACCCGTGAATTGAGAGACCACCAGTATATTAAAATCATTTGTATTAGCAAATGTTAATTCACCTTTCAGCTTCAATGTTAATTCACCTTTCAGCTTCAATGGAACTGATATGTTGTCGTTATTAGTGGCACTTGCCATTGATAAGTTCATTGAGGCATCAGCGAGTTTTAAGCAGAAAGGAGCGTCTCTTGTTTTGAAGTAGCGCCAGCTTCGGCCAAGAGTACGACTTAGCAACTCACTCATAGCATTCGTTTGCACAGCCCCTTTTTACAGGGGGAGACATTCATGCCCCTTATAGATAGAACACAGAGGAACAACCATGCCCGAACCGGGACTCGAACCCAGGATGCCCAGATTTCGGGGAAATGCAAGCAACCTCTATGTCAATGAAACTAGATTGTGTAAGAGATTAAATCAACATCAAACCTATTTGGAATAGTGGTTTCCCTTACTGCATTGTCTTTACTGATTTCACTGGTCTAAAAGTCTGTAAAACCAAAGTCTGCTATGAATTGTGGTTACAGAGATAATGTACATTTTCTTGTGTATTATCAAAGGATGTCGGCTTTCAAAGCAGGCTAAATTTTCTTCGAGATTTCTTTATTTTAGAAAAACATGGTTTTCGTTTGCTTTTAGCGAAGAGTTGCTTTTAGCGAAGGGATATGAAATAATATTTAAAAGCTTGAAATTCCCTCACTATGTTCGGTAAAATAACAAAATAAGAAATCCACTATGTATATAATTTTTTTCGATAAATATCCAAAAAAATCCCCATTCATTCAGTTGGGTAGTTTTCATCCACATTTGATAAACCAGGATAGCTTGAAAGAATTTTTAAAGGCAACGATGAGTGGCGTCCTGGCACAGAGGTAGCACGTCTTACACGTGATCTGTCCGTCCCAGGTGTGAGTCCCAGTTCGGGTATGGTTGTTCTTCTGTTTACTATCTTTGAGGTATATGAATGTGCCCCCCTGTAAAAAGGAGCTGTGCAAGCGAATGTGATGAGTGAGTAGTTAAGTCGTACTCTTGGCCCTAGTTGGCGCTACTTCAAAACAAGAGACGCTCATTCGGCGTAAAATCGCTGATTACCGTCAGCGCGCTTGTCCATGCCAAGTACCATTGGTAACAACAACAACAAGATAACTATGAGATAAATAATGTTGAGATTTAAAAAACATTCTCACTTATAGGTATTATCTTCTAATAGCCGAATATCGATTTTCTTGTTTTGCTTTATTTAATTCTGAAAAGATGACCGTTTTAATCGTATTCAGTGATAAATAAATAAATAACCTCTTCGAAGTTGGGAAGAATTTCTTTTTCTCCTAACTGGTAGCTATATTTGCTCTCTTCTAGAAACTAAGAAGTGATAAAAGTTTGTCAAAGGCCATCGGAAAATCTCTTATCATCATCTCATTAAAGTCTATTTGTCGAAAAATTTACCTGTTTGTGCACCTCTAATTTTTCAGATACCAATTTTTACTCGACCAACTATGAATCAATTTAACCCTGTCTAGCATACCTTGTATTTTTTATGTCAACTACTTTGAAACAATTAATTTGTTTTTCTGTACAGCCAAAATTTCATTTCTATTATATCTTCTGTCCGCAGTTCTTTTTGGAGGGTTAGAGTGCGTATTTCGTAAAGCTACAGAATTATATTAATGAAAATTTCTCAACATTCTTCGTTCATTTTTTAAAAATTGTATTAACACATTCTTCTATTGCATTCTTCAAGGGAAAAAGATGAAAGAATGGAAGACAAAGTAAAAAATTTAATTTGAGATTTTATTCAGTATTATGAAATAAAATCTTTCAATTTCGCAATAAATATACCTGATAAACCAGTGGATTAATATATTTTTATTTCTAAGATTTTTTATATGAAAATTACTTTTGTAGAAAATATTATAATACACAAAATCCTTTTGTTGCCTAGTTTTTTATTTAAAATTAGATCAAGAAATCCAGGCGATTTTTAAAACTCGCCAAGAGCTAGTTTTTAAAACTAATTATTGATATTTGTTAAACAGTTTTTTCCAAATTTTGTTCACAAGTACTTTAGTATAAAGAAGAAACGGTAAATATTTTGAAACAATTAATTAATAGCTAACTTTTCAATTCTTAAAATGTATAAAAAGAAACCAAATAAATAGTTTTCTCTCATATAAATTGTTAATCGCCTACTTTTCAACTTCTTTTATCCAGAATTCTGTTAATAAGTTCAGACAAATGTTATTCTAAATTTTCTTAGTACTAATAAAAAACGTTGTAAACAAAAAGAACTATTAAAAAATAAAACATAGATAATAAAAATAGAAAATATCAATGTCTCGCCGTTGCATTTTATGGCAGTATTTATAATTTTCGTTATTTCAAAAACGCTGTATCGATTTAATTATTTGTTACATTTTTAGAAATTTGTTTTAAAATGAAGGAAAATTGTGCGAAATTGAAATTGTAGACATTGAAAGTTAAAACTTTGAATTTTTAAATCTTATTAAACAATTTTTGTGGAATAATTTGCTTCAAAGTTAATACGAAACAAGTAATATAATAAAAATGTAAGTCGATTCCTGCTTAGGTCAACAAAGAAAATTTTTATTTCAATTACTTTTTATTAAATAATTACAATTAATACAAATAATTTATCAAAAATTTCATTGGTTTTCGGAAGAATTGAACTCGCATTCTTTACCTTCACGTGAAAAATACTGAAATCCTCGCATTTTACCGATTGCGCTACTGCCTGTTGATTTCAATTTTCAATACAAACTGCTAAAACTCTATTTAAAGTATTAAAATTTATTTAAATTTAATTAATAAATTATAATTTGAAAAAACTATATTAACATCAAGTGTTATCCACTGCAAGTTTGAAAAATACATTGGAACTTGAGCGGATAAATAAAAAGTATTTTATTAACGATTGAAATTTCGAACAAGATTATATACATATAATTAATTGAAAACTGACTTTCAAATTAGTTAACAGACTTGAAATTTGAAGAGTTGAAACATTTTTCTCTTATCTTACATAATAAGTGTGCAAACTTTGGTTGGATGATTTAAATGAATCAAAATTAAATTTGGTTCATTCATCCAAATTAAGATTGAAATACACACACGTGCACGGCTACAATAACTTTTATTTATATTATAAGTTTGTATCTAGGTTTTCTTTCATAAATTTTTTGTCAAAAAGAAATTGAAAAGAACTCATTAACATTTTAATTATTTGGATACGAAAATGTATTAATATTATAGTATTATTAATTAATTGAAACATTAATCAAAATATTTCAATATTAATATCAAGTCTTGAAATAATATGCTGAAAATTTTTTATGCTCTCATATGCTCAAAATCATTAATTAAATTTTTTTAAAGCTTTTGTGAAAATATTTTAGGTGAATTAATTAAAGGAATGTCATTAATTAAAGAATGAATTTCGCCTTTTTTCGAAGAGTTGTCTTTGAATGTGGCACAACGAGCAAATAAATGGGGACGTGCAGCATATATGAGCACCTCTTTGGTACTTTTTAAGGTATAAGTTAAAGAAATTTCCAAACCACATATTGGCAACATTCGATAGGCTTACTCAAATACAATGACCAAATCATCAATCGCTTTAAAACAATTGAGACGAAAGGTTATAATGAAGGGGGTAGTGTTTATTGCGTACAATTTGAAATTCGAGCTAATCAAATGAGAGTAATTTTATAATTACAGTAAAAATCACTTTAGAGATTCTGCTAAATAGCTTCAACTTTTATTTTTTATTCCAGTTTTTTATTTAGTATGAAAAAGAGTAAAGGGGTGTCTAATTGCTCTGTTAAAGAGATTGATTTGAGGTAATTGGAAAGCTGAATTTTCAAGTTAATATGTTACGTTTCTCTGCCTTTAACCATCAATGCTAAACTAATAACATCTATAGAAATAGCGTATTCAGGTCTGCCAAAATAACTGAGGTCCACGGTCTCAGGTAAAAACAGTTAAACATTCTTTAAAAAAGAAAGAGGTAGAAGAAAAGGACTTGAAATACAAAAATGAGCTAAAGATATGGTTGAAATTATTCTAATTGTAAAGATCAAAAAACAAATATTATGGAGATAAAAGAAAGCATTCAAACTTGAGAGCTCCAGCCTTCACAATGAAAGTTTCGAAGATGCGGCGATATTTTGAATAGCAGTCAGTCAACTGGGACTAATGGGATCTTTCACCGGAAACTTTTAAAGGATTATGAGATCTAGCCAAATTTACTTTCACAAATACTTAGACAGAGCAAGCAATAATAATGAACTGAAATGGCCTGCCTCAAAAAAAAGTATTTTTATAAAACTATATTCAAAAGGGAAAATAATGTTTAGTGTATTTTCTCAGTTGAAATATTCCGACTGCAAGTGACTCTGAACTCATTCATTTTTTCTGTTAAAAATTATTTTTGTTTGCGTAATATTATTTATTAATACTTTTTCTGAATAATTCTTATATTTATGCCCTTATTTTACTCCTTCCATGAAAACCAACTTTCAGTAAACAATAAAAAATAAATCTGCTTAAATTAATGAAGATAAAATCATATAACTTTTAATCTTTTTTCATTTATATTAATAGACCAAATATTATAATTATTTAAGATGAATAAGTACTTTATACGCTCCATTCTTGTATTATGAATTAAGGATTTTTGTTATTTGCACTCGACATTTTTTCCCAAGGACTCAAAATCCGAATAGGTATGATGGAATCGATTCTTATAGTATCAAACGAGTATACGTATATTGATTTTATATAGGGATCAGGAATGTTTAGGGAATGTTATTGAGATTCAGAACGATGAACTAATGATAATTGACACTTTTAAGAGTAAGTAATGCTGGAAATGGTCAAAAAGAAAAGGCATTATTTAATGATTATTTTAAATATTTAAAATGATGACTCTGAAATAATTAACTTTGTTCTAACTTATAAGCAATTAAATATATGTGGTATGCATAATATTTTTGATTTATTATAAAATTTTATAATAAATTTTTTATTATAAAATTTATATAAAATTTTGATTTTATTATAAAATTTATATAACATTTTGATTTTACTATAAAAAATATTAAATCACGTCTTATGATGAATACATTAAATTATGCAAATAGTATTTTTGTGTAATTTGTTTAGTATAAATAAGCTCTTTAATCATTATAGATCAATTATGAAATTCTTGTTCCAACATATTATTTTTGAGCAAAGAAAATAATATCTCCAAACTATAGTAAGTGATTTTAAATGTTTTTCTATTTAATTATGAGTGAAAAAATTTCTTAATAGTTTATTAATAAGTTTTTAAGGAGATTTGGCTTTCATAAAAATCATCTCCATTTACTAGCTGTTTCGGCAAATAGTGTGAAATGTTAATTTTTGAGTTTTCAATACAAACAATATTTACTATTAGTCCTTAGTACTAAGTAATAATTAAAATTTGTAACATTTATCAATTTTTCATACCCAAACTAATGTATGCGCATATACACAAAATAACTGAAAAAAGTTTATATGGTATTAAAAGAAATGTCTTTTTATGTATTTGAGAACCTACTACTGAGGCAGATTTTACTCACCACCAACTGCAATAAAAAAAATTTCAAAATATTTTTTTTTATTTTGAAAATCTTTTAAATATCATTAAGATCAAAAAGCCTAATAATAAAAAAAATCTTATAATTATTTCTTTTAAAGGAGCCATTTAAAGGGTTTTAAATCTCCTTTTCAAAGGGCTGGTGCTCACATATCCCAGTAAGATAGGAAATTGGATAACGGTGTCTACATATTTATAAATAAATTTAATCACTCAAACAAGTGATTTTTTACAAAAAATTGTTTAAACCAACATAAAAAATGAAAACTGACTATTTTGATATATTATCATAGCATAAAGAGGAAAATTATGGATACAAGATACGTTTCAATTTAGAAGCAGTTTATGATGTAACAAAATCTGTTTCCACTCATCCCATCGTTTTATGACTGCCTTGTTTTATAAATGCTCTTTAAAGTACAGGTTACTGAGAAAAATATTTCTTATTTGGGGTTTTTTTTAACTAAAAATGCTCTAAAGCTCGAACTTTTGATGCGAGTTATTTAGTTCTGCCATCTAATGATATCTGTACATACTACTTATTTAAATGTCCTTTAAAATACAGATTACTCAAAAATATTTCTTATATGATTTTTTTTAAACTAAAAATGTTTTAAAGCTCAGACTTTTGATACGTGCTATTTGGTTTTGTCATCTAATAATATCTGTGTATACTACTTATTTAAATGTCCTTTAAAATGCAGATTACTGAGAAAATTATTTCTTATGTGATTTTTTTAACTAAAAATGCTCTAAAGCTCAAACTTTTGATATGAATCTATGGTTCTGCCATCTAATATGTGTAATGTGATTCCGAAAAAAATTATCTTATTCCATTTTCTTATCTACTTATATACGTATAACTAACAACAAAAGCCCTACTAATTGAAAAATTATGCTCAGTAATCATGTAATCAAATAACATAATCGAAATTCTACTCTAAAACTCTCTAAGTCACTCACCATACTTTTGATGTTTTCTGACTCCAACGTATCTTAAAATGAATTCCTATTCTGTATTTAAAGATTTTAGTAACGATAAATCCCTGTCAATCGGTTTTATATACAATGAATCTGACAGATGAAAACCCGTGTGCTTACGTCAACACACAACAACTGTATTTCGAATTTTTATTATTGACGTAAAATGCCTTCGTGAATTGCTGTCGTAATATCTCTAAGGAAATCGCAAGCAGGAAAGGAATATTTAATAAAGAAAAGAAAAAGCGTGCAATTTCACCTGTAGCATTAAACAGGAGAGACTTACATTATTAATAAAATAAAGAAAAAAGCTACGCTTTGGAATGCAGCCAAAACTCGGCAGTCAATGACAAAAAATGTAGATCGATTGCATCAGAAAAATGGCCAACGTGCTAGTGTTGACTGAGTAAAGTAACGACCTTTTTCCAGTTATTCCAATCAGCCTTGATTCAATTGCCTTGAGAAATGCGTTTTTCTTTACTCCCTCGGTAAATAACTGAATTTGTCAGAGACTAACTCGATTCTGAGTACCGCGCTTTTAATTAAAGAAATTGTTCCTTTAATTGGTTCACTTAACTCAGAATTAAAGCTGAAAGACTCCAAAGACAAAGATTGAGAAGGCACTTGAAATGTAATAAAAACGAGCAGAAATTAACGGATATTGCGTTACATTTTTTTTCTGGAATTAAAAATACAAACCGTAGAGGCTTCCTTTATAAGAAAGAATAAGTAATTATTGTATGTTCGAACGTTTAAAATATTATTGTGGATCTGTTTAATTTTCTCTCTTTTGCTAGCGAAGAATTCATCATCGGCATGATATTTAAATTTAATTGCTCCAAAAGGAAATAGAAAAATTATCTCCTATCATTTAGATTTCTAATAATATTTTACTTTTGAAAGATCTAGATATATTGAACAAAAAAATCGGATGCATTTTCGAATTATATTTTAAAGAGAATGAAATTTTCTATCTCCAAGGTGGATATAAAATGTCAAAAACATATTAGAATTGTTTTAAAACCGAATTTTTATACGAAAAATAAATTAGAAATCAAATGAAACATAAAAATGGAAACAATGTAAGGGAACCTTTGATGTAAGGGTAAGAGAATTTATTAACATCTATAAAGTAATTTGATTTTGTTTCCCTTAATTGATAGCTAGTATAAATGGCTCAAAAAATTTACAAATTTCAGTAATTGCCCTTAAATTGTATTTTAATCATCAGAAATTCTTCAACATGATTAATACCACATTTTCATTTTTACTTGCATGTTGGAATTCAATATTCATTTAGAGGGCTGAAATTAGATGAATAAAAAAATTACTCGTTTGATGAACAAAGGCCTCAATGATAAGCAACCCGAGGCTATCGCTTAGTATAATCTAACAATAAAACTGGCTCTTTGTCTGTAAAAAACCTAGCAACAGACAAATCTAGCAACTGACCCATTGTACCCGTGAAAAAAACCCCGGAAAATCATAAGAGAGGAGAAAGAGGGCAAAATGTGACAGTCGCTGAGGTCGCTGGAACGGGACTGTACAGATCTAATTTAGGTAGATGCGTTACATTTTATGATTGAGTTTCATCTTTTTGAAGAAACTCCCATTTTTAAACCAAAATTCGAAAATGCTTAAATACATTTAATTTTTACATATATTCAGCGAATGCTTGAAAGCTTGCACCTGACAATATATCGAATAACAAGCCCACCTTTCGAAAAGTTAGTAAAATTTTTATATAATAAGTTGCACGCAAATATTCTACTTGATAAATGGGGATTTAGCTAAAACCTTTTCAATGTTTTAGTTCGTGAACAAGTTTCGAAAATTCAAGAGAGAAAATGGCAAGATAAGCAAACGATGCAAACATTTGAATTTTATTTATTGTATTTTTATGCCAATTATTTACATAGAGAGTTCCACTTCTTCTAATATCTGCTATTTTAAACAACTTAAGATAAGAAGAAGGTTATCTACATTCTAGATCCATTATAGCACTGTATAGATAAGTACTTTTCTCTGAGCACCTATAAGTCTTATCATGCTTTGTCGAATCTATTAAATTTCTCGTGTTCAAAATACAAGAGTTATTGAGAGTATTCAGAGTAAATATTCATAATGAAAAACATTTACTCAAAGAAAGATAAAATCATTTGAAGTTTAAGTGATGTTTAACTGAAGCTCGTGAACAATGATACATGCAAAAATATTATCAGAAATGTGCAAAGCAAAAATGTATTAGAATGTTTCAAATTGTGAATAAGTTCACAAACCAAACTATAAAATTATGCATGAATGTAGTTAAGGGGAAGACCATGTACCGTGTTGTACCAAAGGTCACTTTTTTATAATATGAAAACTGTTCAATAAAGAATTATTTTTAATGGTAACTAAATAAACTCGAGCATTATTACGTCTAAAGGAATTAGTGAAGGCCGGGAGGCATAGGTTTCGCTATTATGACATCATTGCTGTGATCACCGCAGCCAGCTAAGTACGTATCATTTTGCCTTCGCCAACGACAAAAAGGGATTTACTAGCAACAAACACGTTAGAATTTTGTTTTTGAAATATAAAATTGCCAGCTGAAACGCTATAGGAAGGAGACCTTTCTTCCTTATAGCACAACTAGAAAATGTTTAAAGAAAGAGGACGATCGATATCAGAGAAAGATAAAGCCGGCGCTTTAGGAACTATTCTAACGAAATTAAACAACAACACCTTTACTGTGATAATGAGATAATATCGTCAAATCATATATATAGAGATCTATAAAAAATAATGAACATTTCTTTGGTTCCCATTAACACTTTGCTCAAAGAAAAACTGCACTTTCATTATCTTTCAAAAATCAAGGGCAAATGTGTCCCTAGTCTTCCTTATTTATCATCATCCCGTACCTTGATTTAGCACCATGCGAATTTTTTTTTCTTTTAATGAATTTGAGGAAACACCTCCGGGCAAAGCATTTTCCATTTCCAAACGCGCAGCTTAAATTGCGACGTCATCTTGATGAAAGCAGAATCGCCACAAAAGTATAAAAATTTCCCCGATTATTAAGTTTTTAAAAAGCGGAGATGTTTCTAGAAAAAGAATATAAGAAATAGCATATAAGGAAAACTAACTTGAATCCTACATATAAAAATTGCTTAATCGATTAGTTCTTCAATGCATGAATTTCAGTAAAATAAACAGTATGTCAAGAATGAACACGGTTCAAATCTCATTACGATTTAAAAAGCCTCAGAAAGAAAAAATAAATTTCATTAAACTAAAAAAAAAACATAAATCTGCATATAACACTACACAAGTTTACCTGCGAAGGAATATTGAACAATTAATCGGGAAATATCTGCTATGAAGCTTTAATATATATTATCGTAAGAAATTGTGCTTTTATTTTTTTTCTTACTTGCCTGCAGCAGGCATCTGAGGAATTGAAGTCTCGTTTTCCTTTCTGAGTATTTGAACAAAATATTCAGGAAAAGGTTGGTAATATTTCATCACCCTAAGGCAGATGAAGTTTCTGACTGATGAAGTCACTCAACTGACAGCTATTCCGCAATAGTGCAGTACAGCTACGCAATTATTTAGATAAAATTATCGCGCCTAAAATTGTTTTTCTCAGCTTGGAGTGGTTTTTGATAAATCATTTTTAATTAATTTTAATATTTGGGAAAAACTAAAATTTAAATATAAGTACCGTTTAACAAATTACAGACGGAAAAGTTAATCTAAAAAATAACAAATAATATTTAAAAAAATATTTTTAAGTCAATTCCTACTTAGGTCAACAAAGAAAAATGTTACTTTAGTTACTTCTTTTATTAAATAATTACAAATATAAATAATTTATCCAAAAATGATTGATTTTCTCAAGAATTGAACTTGCATTCTTCACTTTGAAAAATACAGAAATCCTTGCAATTTACCGGTAGAGCTACTGCCTGCGGATTTCAACTTTCATTGCAAACTTCTAAAACTCTATTTAAAGTATTAAAAATTAACTAAATTTAATTAATGAATTAATATTTGAAAAAACTGTATTAACATCGAGTTTCATCCACCGCAAGTTTTAAAAAATGTATTTGAACTTGAGTGGAAGAATAAAAAGTATTTTATTGGCGATTGAAAATTTGAACAAGATATATGTAGGGAGGGTGTGAACTAATAGTAGGAATTGAAAAAAAGTTACAATAACCAAAAAAGATAAATCCAGCTCTTTATGCGTATACTCATTATCAAAAGATGCTACACCAAATGGTACATTATTTTTTTCTATTTAATTAAAAGATATATTAAATATAGGATATATTCACCAGAATTTCCTTGCTAAAAGTCCTTCTAATAGGGATATCAAGAATCCGGATAATCCTGACGAGCATCATAAATTTAAAAGTTCGAGCTAAATTTAACAAGTTCATCCTTACAATCATTATATACTTTCGAGCTGAAATTAACAAATTAAGATTAATTAAAGTTGGAATGGCCGTACGAGAAAGAAGCTTTAACTTTGACCCACATTAATAGAATTGATTCGTTAGATAAAGAAAATTTATCTTTGTTAACGTTTGATCTGCAACATTTTCCCTTCCCATTTTAGCAATTTAACATTGATTTAAAACATGATAAATAAAAATTCTTTCAAAAGACTATTATACATTTGTTTACTGTCAATCAATTACCTTTTTTTAGGTTTATGCAGGAGCAATATAACATTTAAAGATAACTATATAACTTAAATTTATTATTTACTTTATCATATGTGCAATAATTATTTAATGTATCCTACATGCAATAATAATATACTCCTATTAACCATTCCAAGAATTCGCTTCATTTTTTTCAAAGGCCTTTAGTTAATTTTGAATTAGCATCGTTTCGTCAAAAATAATTAGAAAATACTTGATGTAATATTTGAGGAAAAATAACACAAAAGTTGTTCAGAAAAAGATAATCCCTGTCATACAGAATAGAGTATTGAATAGCATACAGAATAGAGTAACGTTCAGAAAATATGTGAATTTTTGAACCTTATAAATTGGTTATCACTTTTCACAAATTTCCGCGATTCCTTTTTATATCCGCTATTCTTTCATAAAAAATTGATATAAAATCTTAAATTACAGCTGTTGATTGAAATATAGCATGAATTGTATTTAAAAGGTTTTTTAAATACTCGCTTTTTAGTTAAAAAATTATTTTTAATTACTTCTTATATTATACTACTTTCTATCGCTTCTTTCTGTAATAAGTTTTCTTTAATTTTATAATAGTTAGCGTTTATATGTCTAAAGATATTTGGAAAAAAAAATCTAAAATTGAACTTGTCAGAATTTTTTCTAATTCAATTACTTCTAAGCCTCTTAATATATTAAGAAAATTAAGGAATTTTACTCCGAGAAATTATAATTTGTGCCCGTGATTTATGCAACAAAATCCCATTTTTTTCATGGGACCCTAGTTATTTCTGTGGTCTTGATTATTTAGCAGCAGATGCATTATTTTTACGTACTTGAATGCTCTTTTCCATTCTGGGTTTGGAGAGCGGGGGTTTCCAGATGAGGTATCGTCCTCGCCCTCTGACAGTGGTTCAAAATTACGAAGTCCGTTCCAAAATAGCCTTAGTGTTGTTTTAAAAATGGGACTTGAATATAACTAAACTAAGCTTTTCCGTTCTGGATGTTCTTTTAATAGATTCGAAGAGTAAGGAAAAATAAATAATAATAATCAACTCGAATCTTCATACTTCGCTCACCCAAAACCATTAGAGTATTTCATCTGTGCAATTTATATTGGAAAATTTAATCACGAAATATTGAACTTTCTTCTGTTATTGTAGTCTTTTAGTGAAATGCAGCTAATAAGAAGATGCAGCTGCAAATTTTGCCCCATACACAATTGCATTGTGCTGTTCTCCTCTTCCAAGATATGTAGACGCGTAAACTTCAAAATACAAAATAAACTGAAAGGAAATTATTATTATTTTGTTATGTAAAATTCAAAACTATTACATAAATTTTCTGGGTTTTTATTTACTAGCAAAATCTGTTTCACGAGTTCAGTATATAATGATGTAGTTTGGTTTAATCTGTTGTAAATCAACACTAGGGTTATTTTGGGGTGGACCTCAAAATTTTGAACCGCGGTCAGATGATAAGGATGACACCTACTTTGGCATCGCCCTCTCCACACCAGTGGGAGGACGTTTGGCCCGGACGGTTTTAACGTGAATCAGACTCCCTTACACAACAAATTCTTCAGTGGAATCGGATCTCGAACTTAAAACCCTGCGGCTCACAAGCTGAGAACTTACCACCACAGCCCTTTTTAATATCCTTCCTATTTTTTATGATCAATGTTTATCATTATCAATATAAATAAAATCATGAAATATTTTGCATCAAAATCACTATTATCGTACTATCGATTACATAAATTGCTTTATGGAAATAATCGATGTTTCCCAAAGAGAAAATGTAACTGTTAAAATTTTAAAGTAATAACTTAAGAAATTATCGCAATCAAACGAAGAACCCCTTTTCCTTAGAGTTGTTTCTTCGTTACAAAAGTTTAGTTTAATTATATTAATGTTCCGTTTGAAAACAGCTCTAGGACTATTTTGGGGCAAAACTTATAATTTTGGACCGTGGTCAGATGACGAGGACGACACTTGAGTTTGCAACCCCTTTCCAAACTTCCACATCACATCAACGGGAGGACGTTTAGCCTCGGTGGATTTAACATGCACCAGACCCGCTTCCACGGCGGTTCTTCGGTGAAATCGGGTCTCGAACCTGAAGCACTCTGGCTCCAAAATCGAAATCTAACCACCAAGCCACCAAGGCTCTCCATTCCAAGAGCCATCATCACTCAGTGACGTTGTTTTATTTATTCGTTTGTATCGATTCTCCTTGATGATCCTTTAGCTTGAGGAATTCCTTTTGCATTATTGACTGTTATGTGAAACAGCTCGTCTTTATTGTCATTATAACTTCTATTAACAACTAAATTTATTGGCAGTCAACTCAGAGTTCACTCTTGCAATCATGAAGTCGACCACGTATAAAGAAAATAAAGCTTATTGCAGGGAATTTTAACAAGAACCTACCTGAGAAAAAAATCGAAACTTTAATATCAATCTTGAAGCAGTTAGATTTATCAGGACCTGATAATAGTTCACGCATATTATTTTGGCAGTACTAAGCCCATCTTTGTGGCTGTTCCTGTTTTTTTAAAAAAAGAAACAAAATGAACCCTCTAAGGTATAACCCCTTTTGCTATGATCATTAGTAGCGTTAATGAAATTATATGTTTTGGTATCTTTTTCAAAATAATAAAATTTTTAACATATTTCGTACGGGCCAAGATATTTCTTGTCTTTAGTAGGTCGAACGTTGTGGCCGGGTGACGCTATACCTGGTTTCCATGTTTCCATAAAACCACCACAACTTTTTTGATGTATGAAGCAATAACAGCGATTCACTCAAAAAGAAAACTTGTGAGCGGTCCCTAATGTCTTAAACAAGACATCATTGCACTAGGAAATGTGCTTTACCAAATATCACATTCTAAAGCAATATTCAAATCTGAAATAAATAATAGTTGAAACGGGGAAAATCTTTTATAACAAATACATATATAAAATATATAGGAATATTTTATGTAAATATAATACCAAATGCAAATTTAAAATGTTCATATGCGCATCCTATTGACCTTTGCCAAGTCTTTAATTGGAAGAACTTTTTTAATATTATATAAATGCTTCTTACCATTTGATTGGCGCAGCATCGCCACGTGTGACTTTTATGCCAAAAAACAGAAACAACTAATACGCATCCTGTTATTTGCCAAACGTACTTCTAGAGCTTTCAAATGTGCGCTGGTCTGGGAGCGCGTTGTAAGCGCAGAGTGTTAATGACGTAAAAACTTTTATTATTTTTTTTAATGCTTGAAAATATATCTCTGGTCAGTTATTTATGGCTCGAACCTGATAATTTATTTCAAGAAATTGCCTAATTGGAGCTTTTTTGTGAAAGTTCAGGAGACGCATTATTCCTTGGAGCTTTATGATAGCTTGAGACGAGCATTTAACGTTTATAGTTTTAAGGTCAAAAACCTATTTAAAAAAATACTTAATTTTTTGTATTTTGGTGATAATTAATACTTGAAGGGAATCAATGAGCTGATTTCTGTAATTAATTTTGTATATAATATTTTTTATGTTAGATATAAACGTGATATTCTATAGATTATAGTTCCACCGAAAAGGGCATGAAATCTCCGATTGCTTTTAGTTAGAATTTTGTTCTTCCATTGTGATTGACCTATCCAATAAAGTTTTAATAATAATAGTATGTACTTATTTTAAATAAACAATTCACAATAGATCAGAAAACTCCGAAAAAATTTATCTTTTCACCGAATTTGTAGCAACTATCGCAAAAAATTCAGCGATGTTCGGATTTTTTCTTCGTTGTTCCCGTGCCCGTGGATTAGCAACAAATGAATGACAAAATAGTAATAAAATTAAAAGGTAAATATAAAATACGATCTCAACATCAGACTCCCCCAAGTGCTAAATACTACGGCAGCTAATTCTAGTACCTCAGTGTTAAATTGGTTTCTTTAGTTTAGTTTAGTTTAGTTTAGTTACATTAACTTCCCGTTGTGAAGCAACTCTAGGGCCATTTGGGGACGGACCTCATAGATTTGAACCGTTGTCAAATAATGAGGACGACACCTGAACTGGCACACCCCTCTCCACACCACACCAGTGCTAAATGGGATTTCCCGCTGTATGTCAATGAGTGATGACATTTCGATGTATAATACAAAATATTTCTTTAATTTTCGACTTTTACTAGCATTTGCTGTATGAACGACAGCATGTATGATTAGGAACAACATATCTTTGTTCTTACGCAGTTAGAAATTTTGTGCTGCAAAAAAATCTTACATTTTTGGCTGCAAATTCATCTGTTTCCTTAATTGGTTCCTGGAGTATTAAAACTAAACAAAGAGACCTATCGAATGTTGAGCCAAAATGGTATGGAAAGTGCATTTTAATTCTTTCAGAGTGTTAAATGCATCTTTTTACAAAGAAGAAAAATATCTTAAAAAATAAAATGAATATGTGGAAGCGAAAAAGCTTAAAAAATTGATTATCTTAAGCAACATCCATGCAACTTAATATTTATTGGAAAACCATATTTTTCGGCTCAAAATATTTCTTTGTTGCGTTTGATTTATATATATATATATATATATATATATATATATAATCAAACGAAACACGCCTATATAATTGTTTCCTGTGAAATATCCGAAAGCATAGCTTTTTTTTATTTCAAACTAATTTAATTCTTTTTAAATACTTTAATTAATTATAACGCTGATTGGATATTGAATATAAAATCTTTTTAAAAAAATATGATACTAGATTAACCCTTTTATAACTAATGCAATTAAATCAATAACTATCAATTTCATTCCTATTTTTATCAAATATTTAGTTAAGAATGCCGTTTCTAATGCTAATTATTTCTACTTTTGTTTCTATTAGTTGGAACTTATATGATTTTGATCACTCAGTTTTTAAACAAGAGTTGCTTTAGAATATATTCTTCTTCAATGAGTCAAACGAATCACTGGTTTGAGAAAAATCAATATAGGGTAACAAATATTTTATTTTCGAAAATATCTGCTTCACCATTGACATAAAATGATCTGATTTTTTATGACATGAAAATGCCCTCCTTCTATTTTTGTTCTTAATTTTTAATAACGAATAAGTTTGAAAAAATAATGTTTTGATAAAAAAAGAAGAAAGGAATTTATGATAAAGAAAAATACTTGAATATTTTGAAAGTGTATGCGCTTACTATAGCAGCATCGAACAAAGTACCATACATGAAAAACGCGGGTTTTTTTTCTTTTTTCTTTCTTTCTTTAAGATTTTGCAGTTCTTAATCGTTATTTCCTTTATCTTAAGTCTACTTCAAGAGTTTGCACCGTCATTTCGATAAGCCCAGGTTATTCAGCAGAAGTAGCTAAAGATTAAAGTACATGAGAAGAATGTTTACTGTGAGACAGATGGCAAGGTAATGAGATGCTGTCAAACAGTGTCTCAATTCCAGGTGCATGTTTCCTTTAATTATTTGACCTATTAAGACACGCTTCTGGGTAATTACAGAAAACCTATTTTACTTCCTGTTCAAGGGCCTTGTTTCTCCAAGAAGATTACCCTGAAATTGCCTTTATTTTCGCCCTACATTGGTAAGACTCCCTAAATTATTTCTTCATTCTGAAATATTTGTGAAAATTAAAAGCAGTTTTAACAAAATGTCTGTATCTACCGTAAATTATATTTTCATTTTCAGTATAAAGATAGTATGAAGTGTCATTAACTTTCTAACACAGCTAAAGATTTCGTGACTTTTTATCTGGTATTTTAATTGGACCGTAGTGAGTGTTGTAGAGCCTAACACTTTAAAACTGAGTGGATATCGAAAAAATTTTATAAATTGTTATCAGGTTTTAAAATGCGGAATGTAGATCTCGATTCTTAATTTCTCTTGATTAAAAAAAAGCTATAATGTCTGACCTGGAATGCTAAATTTTCTCTGAAATCGAGTTTTTCAGCAATTCTTCGTCATGCTAAGGTAGAATGAGTGAATCGAAAAGAAACTCGTTTCTGGATTGCGAAAATTCTAAGACCGGATATTTGCTGACCGGAACAAAAGCTGTACACGATTTATCGGAATTTCCAGTATTAAGATTTTTTTTGGCAAATATATCAGTTTGATATTTTAAGAATGAAATCCATTTTTAATGAAAAAAAATTAAGAGAAAAAAGGTTTCGGTGAAGCTACTACCGACATAAACCATCAGAAGATATATGTAACTAACTTAAATTCATATAATACAAAATATTTCCAAAATTATCTAGATTTACCAAATTTTTACCTAATTTACTTGTAAATAAATATTTTTCATAAAAGTATAGTTAATTGACATTTCTCATTTTAATTATTGGAGAAAATCTGAAATGCAACTTACACTGAATGTTAATAACATCTCAAATAAGGTTTCCTTTCGATGTTTGAAAGACACCCAAATTCCTATAAGAATTGAATACATTAACCCTAAATTATGCACATCTTTCGACATCAAATAGTTTGTCTTAGTTTATTTATCGCCACCTTACACTTTGTCTTTGTTTTCATCTAAAGAATTTAATTTATTCCTTATGGCTGGAGTCGTTTAATTTATCTTTTATTGTTGACATGATAAAAAAAAGTTAATAATATGCATGTACAATTTCAGTTTTTCATTGTTGATATTTTGCGTTGCAAATGTCTTCATAATAAGTATTTTAAAACGGTGTATTTTTATACATTGTTTTGCGGATATTTTTAAGCAGGAGCTTTCTGTGTAAAATAATACGACTTACAGATCTGGTGTGGTGTCTATTTATAGTGCTTAAAATAAACTTCCTCTTTAAAGTAGAAGACTGTGAACTTCTTTCTTCACTTCAGAGAACTCTCTTTATATGTAAAGCAATTGATTTATTCAGTTGCCAGTTAAAAAATGTGCGCATTATCTTGAAAATAAATTTTTAACATCGCTCCGTCAGGTGAGTTCTTTATATTGTTTACTGAAGATGTTAAGTAAACACCATTAAAATGTGCAAAATTCTTTCCTGTAAATGAAACAGTGAAATATTTCCTTATATTCTGGATAAGTAATAATTTCCCCCCACATGGAGAAAAGTAAACAATCACCATTATACATAATGTTATTAATTTTCATGAACTTTCACTTTAAAACTTATTGAAATGCGTTTAGGTAACAGGACGCTTTGTTTTTATTAAATGGCATTGAACTTGTAACTATTAATAAAACAAATATGGATTTTACTAGCGAGAAAAATTTCTGTGTATTCAGCCAATATCGAATTACTTTTGTAACATTTCTCTGTACACTGACTGGCATTAGAAAATTCGATGCTCCTAGGTTTTTTCGTCGATGAAATAGGCTTCAGGTGAATCACTTATTATGACTGAAGAAATTTCTCAACAAACAGAAACATTGGACAGACAAAATTATGTTTCTTTCATGTTCCGAAATATTGAGACATCTTTTTCCTTTCTCTTTATACATTGAGCATAACACAATGGACACTCTTACAGAGATGTACAAAATCAACTACAAGAGATTAAATTTGAGTATCATGGTGAGTCCCCATTTTTGGAAAACTATTTGAACTTGTCACTGTGAACTTTAAAATTGTGCATTGCTTACATCATTTAAACATATTTTTTGCATGTACATATATTTTTTAAATTTAAATATATCCTATTAAATGATCGAATAATTTGTAGAGAACATAAATTTTCAATTAGTTTCTTTCTCATAGTTTGGAATTTAAAATTTTGAAAAAGTATTCCTGAAAACATTCATTTTCTTTTCAGTTCAGTAAGTCAAATACCTAATAGTGGAATATTTTTATGAATTAAGACATATAGGAAACTTCTTGCGAAAACTGAATCCAGGTTTTAATCCGAATCATGAAGAACTTTCTTTCTCCTTTTTTAGAAGTAGAATTGACTCAAGCTGAAACATCTTGTTTAATGCAATATGATTTGTATAAACAATGACTCAAACGATCATAGAAATGGAAAGCCCATATTCTGTTTTGATTTTTGGGATCAATGTGATAGTTTTTGCATCCCTTCAATGTACAAATATAGTGAAGAAACAATAAAAACAAACAATTTGAAAATGTTAATCAAAGTAAATGCGCGTGATGGCTGAGTACATTAAGATGGTTTTTAGAACATATTGTTGCCTCTGGATTAAATGATGATTAAAAGCATTGCCATTCCATCAGATTCACCGAATGATTAGTTTTATATATACTCATTGTCCTTGGCAGATAAAAATTCGCACCATATTTGTTTCTTAGACTTTTAAACATATCTTCAAAGAATATTTTTCTGATTTTCAAAGTTTTCTCTCGGAATTCCCAATTGATTTTAAACATTATTTATAGTGCCGCTGAAATTTTATTTCTTTGATAGATACTTTATCCCAATATTCCTTAAAAATTATTGTTGTTGTTGCTTAGGGCACTCCCCATGAACAAGCTCGCTGAGGTAGTCAGCGATTTAAACCTAATCTCTTGTTTTGTAATAGTGCTAACTAGGTTCAAGAGTACTATTTTTGCTACTCACTCATCACATTTGCTTGCATAGTCCTTTTTTACAGGGGGGCACATGCACACACCTTACAGATAGAACACAGAAGAACAGTCATGCCCGAATCGGATTCAATCCCGGGACGCCCAGATCACGAGGAAGACACCAATCCAGGACGTCGGCTCCTTAAAAATTTTTGAATTTGAGAAAAACAATCGCTTTCAAACGTAGTTACTTTTCTTCTAATGTCATCATACCGTCTGAGAACTAGGATTGAATATTTCCCTCGCCTCTAGGCCATTTGAACAGTACTTTTTTTATAGTAAAGTTCTTTTTTTATATATATTGAAACTTTTTTTTTTTTCAAATTTAAAATGTCTTTGAAGTATCAAAGGAAAGTTACTTTCAAGTTCACGAAATTTTATTCGTCAGACTTAACTGAATGAAAAAATAAAATCTAATTTTTTAATTAATAATAGCCAACGTTTTTATTAATCATTTGGTACATATCTTTTTTAATTATCTTCACATGATTTACAGCTTTGATAAAAACAATTTATTAGCGTTCCTTTGAAGTCTCTGATGTTTATCTGTTCTAGGTGAAATTACTCGAGCTAGAGAGCTGTTGCAGAAGCATGGTGGGCAAAGTACAAACAGGTTTGTACCCACATACATCTAATTATTATGTGATAAAATTAGGCGAGTTTGCTTTTAAAATAAAATGTTCATTTTTCCATTATTATATGTAAACAATAATTTTTTTAATTCTTTTTACTCTATCCATGATAATATTTATACTAATTTTTTCTAACGAAAAAAAATCTAGGATAATCTAAAATAAAGCAATTTATAAAAACAACAAAGGGCCATTATTTAAATGCTTCATATTCAGAAAAATTCACGATTTTTTAAATAATATAATCATTATATGCTTAGTTTATATCTGAATATCCACAATTAAAATAATATATTTTTTGTAAGTAACATAAAATAAATTTTGAATTTTAATTTAATGCAGGTTTTGAAAATGCCACAAACTTTCATTTCTAGACATATATCATCATCCATTTTTGACTCTTTTAAAAGAACACTTTTGTTACATAATCACGTCTGTTCGATGTTTACTCTTTTTATGTATTTTATATTTAATTTAATACGTTATCCGTTTGATTTCTCCGGCAAGTTATAATAGATAAGTTGTATTATAGTAAAACAGTAACGGTTTTTTCCCTTCATAATTACGGCTTCTTCCCTATTTCCGTCTATTGAACTGGATGTCTACTTCCTTTAAAACTGATTTTTTGTTCATATTTGACATATTATCTTTTTGATTTCTTGAGTAAGTAATAATAGGAAAGACACATTACATCAAATTATCAATTTTTTCATCTATGCTTGGTACATGTCTTATGTAAATTGAAAAAATCAGATTTAGCGAAAAATTAACCGCCTGGCCAATACGGCTTAAAGAAAAATTGTGACGTTCATCAGATAAAAAATTAAGCGAATGTTTTAATAAATCTACGAAGTATACAAGAATTAACTGAAATTTTTAACATAAATTTAATTATTTTTTCACAAAATAAGTTAAAATACTGTATCTTCTAACGTATTCAAATTGTTGATTCCAGTGTCAGATTGTCAGAGAGACTTTTACACGAATGTCATGCTTTCTGAAATTTGAGTATACGTTTACTTTACATTAACCCTTTACTACATGAATTAATATACTGAATTTGGAAAAGAAATGTTTCAATGTGGAAATAACTTTATTTAATTATCAATAAGACATATTAAAAGAAAAATAATAAAAATAGTTTGTTTTTTTACGGAATTATATATGGGCTCGTATGCACTGAAACAAAAACCATAACATTTAAAAAGAGGAAAAAGTATTATCCGTCTAAAAAGATGAGTATATAGACTCCATAAAAATAATTTTTTGTCAAAAAGTTCTTACGTTTTACTCTGTTATCGTTTTTTGAAAACGAATTACTCGCACTTTTGCACAAAAGTGAGGTTATTTCGAAATGTCATAAGATCATAGACAATTTTTTTGCGTTTTATTATAGCTAAGTATATATTTGATGGATTAAAATAGTTTGAATTATTTTATAATAGTTAATTTGGAAATAAAATTGAATAAAAGCTGAAATGCCATCTATGAGCCCATACGCGATAAAGGGTTAACCCTTTGACTGCTATGGTGGGGATAAGTGCGTCCGGTGCAAGCCATGAATTCAGTCCTTGTCTCTCCTTACGGCCGCATATTCATCTCCCGAAGTGCTTCATCTTAAAGCAAATATCGGTAAAAGGATTAAATAATGTTACAAGTATTTGGAAAAGAGGGGGGGTTTCAGAAAAAGGGAAGCAAATCATTTATTTTGTAAGAAACATGACAGCTTTTTTTATCGGACTAATAAAAAGTAATATCGAATTGGTCTTGTTAGTGACACCTGGAATTCAAAATTTCTCGGATCCTTCAAAAATATAAATACTTACCTTGGAAGTTTCAAAATTTCGTGCATTACATTTTAAAATAGTATATTCGCATATTTTTAAATAACTTTGGTTATATTTTTATTAATGATGATTATGTTTTATAAATGCTAAATCATTTACCTTTTTACAAAATAAGAAAACTTTTATTGATAACTCGCCACCTTTGGCCACCAGTTGGTTTGTCGAAATTAATGGTTGCTAAAGATTTTAGTTCGATATTTTTATAACTGTGTCTTGACGGCTCTCTCTGTCCGATTTTCTTTAAATTTTGAAAGATTTTTTTAAATGCTATTGTTTTAGAAACCTTACACCATCTTGTCCATTGTGTTATGTATTTCAATAATTGTTCAGTTAATATCTTTATGAATCCAATTAAATCACTAGAAAGAATAGCAATATTTTAAAATAGGGCACTTTAAAAATGTTTCACTATTGCTTACTTGCGAAGTTAAACTTTAATTGCGTACTTTAAAATGAAACCGACTCCCTGTGTGGAAATAAGTCACAGCTTCCTACATTCATCATCAAGAAAAGAAAAAAAAGCTAGAATGAAATATCTATTTTAACGCATTTAAAAGTATTTTACAATATATTTCGACATTGAAGCATATTGTTGCAAAATGTGTTAAAATATTTTTAAATATTAATTAAAATAAAAAATATTATATGGCAAAAAAATTGTGATTGTTGAATATATATATATATATATATATATATATATATATATATATATATATAATATTGAATTTTAAGATGACGTAAAAGTCTTTTTGTCTGTGGTATTTTCCGAAATTATTGCCAAAAAAACTCTAAAACGCCAAAAAAGTTTTACTTAAGTTTTATTTAACTAAAATCATAACAAAAAATTTGGTACTTTTCCGTTACCCAGGCGCCAGCGAAAAATCACCAAATAATAGAGAACTCTGCCAAATTTCTTTGGCAATTTTTTATTGACCCCTGGCTAAAGGAAAAGTGCCAAAAAATTTTAAAAATCACTTCAAGTTGCACACTCTCACCTTTCTAAGTATGTATGGGCCAAGTTTGTAGCTCTAAAACAAATTGACTGACCTATCAAACGCCGTCGATACACACATATGCAGACAGTTACGAACACTCACACATTCAATTTTATTAGTAATAAAAGCTAGGGTATTCCGAGTTGAGTAAATTTATACTGTATAAGTATTTACACAACCATCATCTAAAGAAAATTATTTGTTATATGAAAGAAAATGGAATCATTTTAATGAAATTATTTTGGTTATAAATAACTAGTTTCTACATGGTCAATTAATGGCTCAAAAAGAGTTTTAATTTAATACTAAATACTAAAGTAAGAAAAAGTGTGAATGATAAAAATAAGAAATATGGCAATCTGTGGTTGATATTAAATATTCATATCAATATTTTAAATAATCTTTTTTTCTGCCATTTCTTTTTGAAAACCTACAACCCGTTATTAACTACTTTATTCTTACTTTTCTTTTAATCATTTCACATTTTTTGCGGTGGTGATGTGGAAAAGGAATCTCCCAAAAAATTGTTCTACAACATATATCAAATTCAAATTAATACGAGTTTTTTTTAGAGGGGGGGGGGGGTATTTCGTAATGCAAAAGAATGTAGAGAAAGATTAACTCTATAATTTATATATGAAATACTAACATATCTAAATTAGATTCTGAACATATAAAAAATAAGAAGTTTTAGAAACGATTTTGAATCGTATTTGTGCTTGAATGTGGGAGAAAAAAAACCATACAGTGTCAGTATATAAATTCAAAATCTGGGCATTTTCATTCACAATTAGCATGATGTTCTAAACAAATCCCAGAAAATAAGCTGATTTAGTAATTCTAAATAATCAACAACTACTTCCCAGTTTTTGAAATGTGTTTCTTGAATACAATGTAATAATTTAAATAAATAATAAATAGATAAGTTTAAAAGTATAGCAAAGTTGTTCGAAAAAATTTTTTCTGTAAAACATGCAGCAATAAAAGGATAAATTCTCTAAAACATATAGTATTCATTATAAAAACTTCAGAATTCCTTAATTTAACTGTCTAAGCGGCATATACGATTAAAGAAAAAAAAATCCTATTCATACACTTACGTAAGTCGTAGAAGTTTACTATGTGAAACAAAATACCAAGGAATATTTTTTCATCATGCTTCATTAAAAGCTCGAATAGTGTAGTTTCTGCAATGCTCTTTTGTTAACAAACATAAACTTTCTTCATGTTAATATAATTCAGAAGGGTAAGTGCGTTTTGTTATTTAACGAGATTTCTTATGACCAGGATTTACCTTGATGTCTTGACTATTCTAAAGATTAGAGAACTGTTGAGAAAAAAATTCTGAACTGACACCTGGTAGGCTTTCAAAAAAAGCATGTGGGAGAAACGGATGGAATGCAACAGACATTGATTTCCTGTTCTCTAGAGTGATGATACGAAGTTGCTCGTTGAAATCAGAGAGCCATCTGGAAACAATGTATGTAATTAGCAACTGAATTGACTCATTAATATGATTTATTACTGAAATATTTGATTATTAATGGAAATGAAAGCCTTCGTTCATTCTGATTATTGGAATGACAGATCACTGAGAAAATGTTGTCATCGTCAAACTTTTTAGTAAGTGAAGAAATGAACATCTGGAATTGATTAAATATCATCTGAAATGAACTTTCACATCTCGTCAGCAAGAAATGAATTCCGAGAGTATCAAGATATATATATAAAAAAAATGCTTTTCAAAATTCTTTTTATGCCCAAGGCCAGCGAATAGAGAGCCTAACTTTTTTCACAAATAAACTATGATTTTGCAATTAATGTGATTTCACATTTAAAAGAATTTAACTGGTTTCTTTTATATTAGTGTATGTAATTATTACAAAATCATATCATAAAGCATTATTAAAAGCATGCTAAATAAATCCTCTACTTTTCTCTTCATATTAGTCTTACAAAATCTGCAATTTTTAATTTGATCTAATAATTTTTAACGAAAGCATTATATTTTTCAAATTAGTCTTAAAAAATCGGCTATTTTTAATTTCATCTAACATTTGCAACTCTGTCCACATATCACCGACAAACCATCGATAAAGAGATGAAAGATAAAATGTGTCTACTAAATGAATTCTTCTGTAACCACATCTACAATTTAAAGGAAAAGTTCACTTTCATTCCAGAATTTTAATCCTTAAATATTTGCGAATAATACATTTATTGCTAATATCGTCACCCGCTCGCGAATCGAAGTAATTCTCATATACTGACTTTGTTTTGCAGAGTTTTCTTTTCATTTATTGACATACTCATATTTAAATAAATTTAATAAAAGTAGTTGTTAAAAACATTTTTATTACAATATAAAGAGCAGATTTTTTTCTCTTTTTAGTTTTTAATTTATATTTCCTCATTATAACGACCATGGAATCTTAAATACAGTTTTTCTGAAATTCAGTACCTGTAAGTGTTATTTTTATCAGATTAAAATTTAATAAAATTAATCAATTAACAATCAATCAGATTCTAAAAATATTAAAATTAAAAAAAAATTACAAAATTACAAAATTTTAAAATTCTAGAATACGATATGCAAGCGCTTTTTTAGAATCAGGTCCAAAAACCTTTTTCTTGATGGGTTAATATAACTTATTCTGAAGTTTAACAAGGATTACAATAATATTATTGAAAATAAAAAACTATTTTTGCGATTATGCATTGCGATTTATTATTTACTACAGCTGTTATTGCATTTCTCAAGATTTTTGATAATCTGTTCTGAATCTGGATTCATATTATTAACTTATTATTCATTAATGCTACAGCATATCAAAAAGTTAATTACAAAAATTGAACAAATTACAAAATAAGACAAGTCATTGTTTAAAAACGGACTTTTTTCGATTAGTTCCAAAATGAAATAATTGCCAAGAACAATTTTTCAACGTTTATTGAGTATATTGCAAATGTACATGATCCGTGATAAATCTAAGCATTCTTAAGGAGGTTTATTTATTTCACATAGTTAATGGATAAATTAGCGACTCAACATCCGACGGATGTGAATATTTGGCGTCCGGTATGTAAACGAAATGAAATAATTATCTACAGAACAATTATGTCATCACATCCCATACAAAAGTATTTGTTTGTTTTTTATCTCAAACAGGAATAGTTTTTCCTGTTTTCTTCTAGGAAACTTGTTTGAGTAATTCCTCTTTTAATTACTTTTACTTTAGAAATTTCATCGTAAAAGTGGGGCAACATTTACGACACTCAAACAAATGAAAATGAAACAAATATTTCTCTTATCGTTTGATTCCTTTTGAATTTATCTTTAACTTTCTAATGAATGAAATTAATCATCGCAAGATGTTGAAAGTCCAGATTTTAGTAATGTAAAAAGGTGAGATTGTGATTAAAATAAACAGTATTTCTCTCTTTTACTTTGATTTGAAATTTGTAATTAATTTCTAGGAACAAATCACTGGAAAAGCATTTTTTACCATATTTGTAAGTGACACGGGGGAGGCATCTCGTAATTGAGAGTGAAAACTTTCCAGTATGGTGGTTGGTTATCGCCGCCCATGTGGGAGCACGAAAAGATGGGGGTCTGGCTCATCCCATCAATGACGGAACCTACTTTCTTAAGGAAGGGCTGTACCGTGGCCGGTGGCTCTTAGGATTCAACCTGAGTTCCCACCAATGTTGCTGTTATGCGGTCCAGTCATTCAAGTTTTCCCATGTACCCTCCGGAGGGTCGGAGTAGCCAGTTTATGGTTACCATATCTACTATAAATTTTTATGCATACATTTTTGTAATTGGAAGCTACAAGAGAGCTAGTTAAGAGCGAACCTCGTGATTTCGAATCCTGTTCGGAATAACCGTACTTTCCAAGTTTCGATGTTATACATATTTGAGGATGTTTGGCTCAGAAAAGCAGATTTTGTATGCACCATTCCTTCTCACGTGTTGGATGGGGAAAATCAGATCTTGAACATCCAATACTGATGCCGATTTCTTGTCACCAAACCTCCTTTCTTTCTTTCTTTCTTTCTTCTTTCAATTCCTGCTATTAGTTCACACTCTCCTTATAT